>CM076579.1:34766357-35063169 GCA_034641835.2 Pinus albicaulis | reverse complement strand
AAATGGGTCACCAAGATGTTGGGTTATGACTTTGAAATAATCTACAAAAAAGGGAAGCTTAATGTTGTTGCATATGCACTCTCAAGAAAGAAAGAAGAGGTGGAAGCATTGCTTGTGCCATTTCTATTATCCAACCAGATTAGATAACCGAAGCAAGAGATGAATGGAAGAAGGACAAAGAAGTATGGACACTCATTCAAAAGTTGCAGCAAGATCCTAGTACATCTGATACATTTAGTTGGAAAAATGATTCTTTATGGTACAAAGATCACTTATATCTTTGTAATAATTCCCAACTAAAACAAAATATTCTTCTAGAATTGCACACTTCTCCTTTAGGAGGACACTCAGGATTTTTAAAAACTTACCACAGGGTGAAGAAAGATTTTTTTTGGTGTTAGCCATCAGTGTTTTTTTTTACATGTTAGTGATGACTTTATCCATAGCTGAGTTTTCTAGAAGCTGAATTCCATATGTCAATCTGTCATCTAGAAAACCCTCATAAATTTTTTTTTCGCCCTTTTACTTATCAGTCCGCCCATGTCAAAGTCAAAATCCATTATCACTATTTTTTCTAGTTTCAGCCCCCCTGGTCTGTCCATCAACTCCAAAAGGAAAATTCCAAGTCTGTTTCAAGAGCCTCCCCTATGTTAGGAAGTGGCGCTTTAAGAAATTCTACCCTTGGCAATCATCAAAAGGCCAAAAAGCCTCCATCTGCTACAGACCAATCATGACTGACCTCTCACTCTGCAAATCAAGTTGATAACAGCTCTAAGTCGCGCCACTTACACCCCTAGGTCTCAGCACTGCACAAACCACAGTCTCAAGCTGACTATTAGGTGTTTCACAGTGTTTTATGGATTCTACAGAGGCAGGAAATATAACTTCATCTCAGGAGGAAATGCTTGAATATACAGTTAGAAGAACAACTGCTTCTAAATGTAACATGAGCCTGAGATGAATCTGCAAAACAAAGTGTCACTCATCAAGATCTTGCAGCCTCTTTTCAGCATGAAAATCACAGTAAGAGAAAGACACCACTGTCATAGCAAACTGGTAAATTGTCATGGCCCAGAACCTCCTTCATTTACAAGCAGAGGGTTAGGGTGCCTCCTTCATCTACAAGCAGAGGGCGCTGGCCAGTATTGACTTAAAGGAAATGCAGAAACCCAGGTTTGCCTTTACTGAACAGTGAAACAATAACTCCAGGTTTTCTGAATGTGAGTGATGATCATAACAGGGATAGAGTCTGAAGTATGCAAATTCAAAGGAAAACAGAGTTTGGTCTTGTAAAGGAAGTCATGAGAAGTTTTCAAATCATGTGAAATAATGAAACTTTAGAGAGGCATATCATTGGTAAAAACCATTCTGATCATAAGCAACCTGCTTTTCCACAAGACTAAAATGAAGAGATGCTGACAAATCATGTCATCACACAGGCAGATGAAAAGTTGTTTGTTTTCAAAGGGTGCTGACCTCCATAGTCACAGAGACTATCTTTCAAATAATTTGTCATAAGATGACCAAAGCAAATAATGACATCTCAGTTCCCCTCAAGGCAGTACAGTGAGACAGTGATACTTTGACTAGGGTTTTTCTGAAGCACATTAGTGTTTGCAAGCAGAGGTGCCAGTATTGATGTTTTTCAATTTGGTTGCTTACCCTCATGATCTAAGCAAAACCCTTGTCATACAACCTTATCAAATAATCTTCAGATACTTTGCCAAGTGAAGGGCCTCCTCCATTTATGAGCAGATGACCAAGGCATTGAGTGTGGTTGAAAACTGATTGGTCAAAGGTGCAGTGGAAAGATACAAAGAGGGAAAATAGAAGTATTTACACAGGTGAAAGATGTGTTTATGTCTCAAAATATATTGCTTTTCCTATTCATATGAAAATATCTGTCAAACTATACCTATAGTGGACAGGAGACAATATTGAATATATACAGGCCATTGATACAAAAAGGGTAGTTTCTTTAAAAGAAGTGGCCACACAGTCACTTTACTGTCACATGCCAAGAAGTCTAAAAGAGCTCCTCTTTGAGTAAACAGAGAAATATGGTATGACTGGATGAAACAAAAATAGAACACTTACAATCAAAGAAGAAACTTATGGATCACCTGGAAGCAGAGACCGACACCATGTATAAGAAAAAAAGCTTTTTTCAAAGCCTACTCATCAAATAACCATCAGCAGATTAAGACAGAGTTTCTGGAAATAAGTTTTATTAGCTCTGGGTAGCACTCAAAACCCATGAAAGCGCTTCACTATTACAAATCCAAGTGAAAGAATTGTAAAGGGAATTCCTTCTTTTTCTGTAGACAGAGGATGATTGAACTTAAAAGTCAATACAATTATGTTTTTGCATTTACTGTCAAAAGGACACCTACAGGAGTCTGTTAAACCGAGCTTAAAAGGAGGAGGCATTCCTTCAAAGCAAGGAACAGTCAGGACATTTTGTCACAAGTCATCATCCGGGTTTTGAAGACTTTGGAAAGCATGAAAAGAAATCAGCTGCAATGTGGGCACCTGCAAAAAAGAAAAGGTTTGAAGAAGCAAGTAAACTGGTCACAAACAGTTTACAATGCAAACCTATGAGTTTCGGAAACAAAGTAGTCTTCGTGTATATTTTCTTAACAAGTGTTAAAGGGTTTATATAATAGAGCACCAGCATTATCAATACGTAAAGATGTATCGAAAGGTTATTGAAATGATAGGTCAATATTAATAAAGAAGTAAACGATGAAAGTGGAATCATGGAGAGATATTTGAAATGAATGCATAAGAGTGAAATAGGAGGGTGATCTTCTACTTTCAACTTCAAACAAGAGCAAGCCCAGACCACCCTCAAAGATCAAAACAAGAAAATTCGGGTCGATTTGCAGAGGTTTGCACCGTTAAACACAGCGCGATGCGCCTGGAAACCCGCGCGACGCGCCTGGGAGCGTGTTTGCACTAGCGGTCAGTGTTGGCGCGACGCACCTGTACCTGGCGCCCGACCGCCCGATTGCCCGACCCGACAGGCCACCCGGGTGGTATTTTTTGCGTGCCGTTCTGTCCTTAAAGAGTGCCGCGCATACTTTGAAAGACTTCCGTACGCTTCCAGCTCTCCTGCTGGCTCTTTCATCAAATTGAAGGTATCTTTATATATTCTCGATTTCAAAATTTGCAAAAGTGACGTAAAGGTAAATAAAATGTTTAAAGTCAGAGCCAAGGACAACACAGAAGTGCCCTGTGGGGAAAGAAATTGTGATTAAGTTAAAACTTGCGTGTCTACCTTGTGTTTAATCAAGGACAAGGGTGTGTATTTCTTTAAAGCACCCATAGGGAAAAGTTACCCTATCAACCACCGAGTGCTCAATACTCAGACTATTTCGTCCTTCAAACCTCACTGCCATGGGATTTTCAGAAGTCATAAAGGCATTCTTCCAAAGATGACTGATATTCCACATTGAAAAGGGCCTTGATTATTGTGAAAAAGGGAATCTCTCACAACCTCTGCTTAAGCTTTTGGAGCTTTCCTAAAAATCTGTTACCTCTTTTCTAACTGTGAATTTGCCTGTATGCTCACACCGGGGTTGACCTTATGAGCCTGTTTCTGTTTAAAGGAGTGACATAACATATAAAGAACAGTGAAGTTTAGTAAGAGAAAGGGTTCTTGGTCAAGCAGAAAATTATAGTTAGTTCTGAGGAAGGTTGCTCACATTTCTCACAAAGGGACAGTATTCACTATATTTGCCACTTGTTTGCCTTTTGATTTTCCAGCTCGTATTGATGAATGGATGTGCTTATAGAGTAAAGGACTTTTTCTGCTAAAGCCAGAGGGTTAAATTCATAAGGAACCCTTAATTGTTTTGAAAAAAAAATCTCACATAGCTTCTGCCTAAAAACTTTGTAGTCTTTTAAAGATCTGTCATCTTGGCTCAGGATTATGCCAGTGACTGTTTAATTGCATTAAGGGTTGTTTTCACATATGCAAGTTGGTTGACTGTTGGCGCACTTAGACAAGGCAGGTTTGGGATAATTGGAAAGTACATTATTGATCCAAGATACAAAGATGTGTTGATTAACTTTCAAAGATCACCAAGCAGGGAAACTTTGACATTGTATACATCCTGCCTCATAGCTGTACTGCCTTCTTTTCTACCGTATTATCTTAACAGAAGTTGTTGACTGAGTTATTTACAAATGGCCACTTCTGTTATAGGCTTTGATGATACTGAATTTTACCTGAGACGATGATTGGCTAAGTGCTGATTGGCTCTAACAAGCTCACAATAGCATGAGCATTTAACATCAGAAGAGGAAAATTCACAAACTGGGCCTATTCTCTTTTACTATATGGTACCCTGTTGAGAAATCTGCCTGGCTGAGGTACATTCAAAGGTAGAAGGCTAGTTTTAAGAAGAGCAGAGGTTGTGTATTATAAGAAACTTGTTGCAAACCATCCAACTCACATTGTTTATCTGTCAAAGCAGTAAAGTGACACAGTTTGATTCCAACAGGGCATTTTACACACAGTGAAGGCAGTTTGCCTCTTCCAAAGCATATTCAAGTCAAAATGCCTCCAAGGCAAGACAGCAGGAGCGGTCCACATAAAAGATATGAGCCCATCTCTACAGAAGAGATTAATGCTCATCCATCTCTACTTTTCAACTTCCATGAAGTAGGTTGCCTAGATTTCTGCCAGAAGATAGAAGAAGTCAAGAGTTTTTTGCCATTAACACACTTGTGCGCCCTGAGATTCAAAGAAAAACATTTCCAAGTGGCGGGACTTGATTTCAAAATTTCCCCAAGGTATGTGTCCAAGGCCACCAAGATCCCATATCATGGCGAAAAATGGTTTAAACAGGCTCATCTTGACTTAGAGGATTACAAGCCTTTCATCAAGCCTGAACATAGAGAGGCTTTCACTGCTATTTTCCCTTTTTCATATCTCCTTGACAGCTATGCTCCTCTTATGAAAGTCATAATGAAATATTTCACTTGTGAAGGGAGGTTTGATCGAATTTATGCCTACCATGTCCCTTTATTGATGCACTTTACTAGAAGCAGGCAACTAAACCTCCCTTACTTTTTGTTCAAAAGCATAGAGAAAATGGCATCTACTATCCAAAAGAAGGCCCCACCTCAGCAAATCCCTTCTCTTTTTCATCATTCTTTGATCAAGATTATTTCCCTACACCAGCTAGAGAAGAAAGAGGTTCCATGGGATTTGTTCATCAGCCATCCAGACTTTTCTACTGTTCCTCCTGCCCATGTTTTTCCCACTCAGCCTGTCCATCGCTCGGTACCTTTGTCCAGTAGGCCTACTCCTAGAAGGCTCAAGATGTCTACTAGACAGTCAAGTCAACAAGAGGAAAGAAATGAGCAGCAACAGTTAGATGATGAGGAACAACAGAAAATAGAAAGTGAAGGACAGAAGGTCGAAGATGAACAGCAGCAATTACAAATTGATGAACAACAGCAGGTACAAATTGATGAACAGCAGCAGGTGCAAGATGAAGAACAGCAAGTTGGGCAGGAAGTTGAGACACCTCTTGAGCCACAAATTGAACAAGACATTGATGAAGAACAACAAGCTAATATTGGCGAACAGGGGCAGCAAAGTGAACAGCCAAGAGAAGATATCTAGTAGCCTCAAGAAGAGCAGCAAGTTCAGGAAGATGTCAAAGGTAAATCAGTTGTACTTCCTCCTCTCAAAATAATAAAGCTCAACACAGCAAGGAAAAGAGGGGCTAAAGCTTCCACCCTAACAGTAACAAAGATTGTTCCTAGCAAGAGGAAAGCACCCAAAAGGACACCTTCTAGCATGCCAAGGAGGAAAAGCACAAGATTGGCTTTCAAAGGTAAAAGCAAAGTTGGAGAAAGTACAAAGCATGGAGGTGAATTAGCTGTCATCCCTATCCAAAGCGATGACAGTGATAATGAGGCCCACCTTCTTGAAAATCTCCTAATCCATAAGGAAGGGAAAATTGAGGCATTGGAGGAGGATCTTCAAAAGGCAAGGAATTTCAACCACTTCTTGAAGATTGAAAACAAACAGATGAATGTGCACACAACTGTTCATGAGGCACGGGCGATCAAATATAAAAATGAGGCAGCTAAGGCGCAAGCAAGAATAGAAGAGCTCATTGGAGAGTTTGATGAGGAGGAGGAGGAAGACCAGCCTAGGCGGAAGAGGCCTAGGACCATTGGGCTGAAAAGAGCCTTGGAAAAGCAGAGAGCAAAAGAGCAAGCCCAACTCCAAGCCTTTCCTCTCACTACACTCCTTGAGTAGGAAATTGAAGAAAACAAAGAGGCTTGGCTTGAAATAGCTAACAAACATTTGGAAATGAAGCTTGAGAGGGCGAATAGAGATCTAGAGCTGCAGAGGAAGAGGACACATCACTTCCAAAAGCTAAATCAATTTGCCCGGCGCAAACTGAAGGCAACCCAAGAGAAATTGAAGAAGGCAAAAGGGAAGCGCCTAGCACGGAAAGAAGGGAAAAGCATATCAGCCCTTGATATTTTTGCCTCACCTTCAGATCATGTTGCTATGGACCCCTGAGGGTCATATATGCGAAATTTGAGCCCTTTTCGACAACTTTTTGTTTTTTGGCATTTTTTGGGTTTTTAGTCGAAAACTCATAAATGCGCCATTTCAGTTTGAGGATTTTTCAAGGGAGAAGGATGATACCGATGGATGCCATAATTCTATGAGCAGGTCACCAGCGATTTTCAGAGCATTTGGAGATCATTCGCCCCCTCAAATTGGCAAAAAATGCTTGCTTTTTGCACATTCTGCCCCTCATATCAACAGTCTGCTATTTCCTGGTTTTTTACACACAGGTACAGTTTTGGAGGACTTCTGGGCATCAGATTGAGATGATTTTAGTTGCGCCGGAAAGTAGACATAGAGAGCTTTCCAACGAGCCATCATGAGCCTCATTTCGACACCAGGAAGACTACCATTTGTCTCCAGCAAGTCAAGGGACCTTTTTCTGATGTAAATTTGAAGTATTTTTGCAATTTTTGAACTCCAAAAATCTGTTTTTTCCAAATGTGCGTTTAGCTATTTTTATGACTTGGGAAATGATGTAAAAGCCCAGTATACTCATTTACAGCTTAGATATTTTATGAGTATTGGCCTTGGCTTTGTAAAGCCCCAAGGACAAATTTAGACATTTTCTTACCTCGTCAATGGTGGGATAGCTAGTCGCTCCATGAGGTTTCCCTGGTTTTATTTATTCTAATATGGCTTCATTTTGAAAATGGGTAGTCGAACTTTGAGAGAAGAATCAATATATTGGTCATATGAGCTTTGAAGAACATACTTGTGCTATGATTTTTGGACTGCCTCTTGGATGCTTTTGAGGAATGATGAAGGATTGTTGATGGATTCCATGACATGGTAGAATGGTATAGTTTTTCTTGCTTTGTTGTTGTCTTCTAGTTTTCATTCATGATACATGCTTCTTGCTGCTATAGATTAGTAGAGATTAGTTTTGAGATATGCCCATGGAGGCACCTCAAAATTCTTGAATCTTCATAGCTTGATGTTTTCTTCTTCCTTAGTTATACTAAAGAATTCTTAACTGCTCTTTAGTAACTTAAGGATACTGTTTGCTAGTTTTAATTACAAGTTCTATGCATGTTGAGTAGGATGTATGGTGTGCCCTGCTTACCTATAAGCTGTCCATAGTTCTTTCCATGAAACTATCTCTTTGACTGATTAGTTTATCATCTTGTTGAACCAAGGAGGCCTAGTCCCGATCTAGCCCTTTGCCTAAAACTATGAAAGCTTGTTTTTCCAAGTGCCCAATAACTTAAAGATTGTGTTTAGGCGTTCCAGCATAGTTTTATGAGTTGTTAGTCCTTCTTATGTGTTTTCCCCAAAGTATGATAGCCATTTCCCAAAGTTAGAGGGTCTTATACTTCTATGTATGGCTGGAATGTTTGATTTCTATGTATTAATTAGCTCATAGTTACATTTAACATTATTAATGGCTTGCTATAACATGTTTATGTCTGCTATCAACTAGTTACACTTGAAATCCCTTGTCTTTCACCAACTTGATGTTCATTTACTCCATTTTGCCCAAAGATCCCTTCTACCTTGAATCAAATCGGCCCTACAGCAGCCTTGCATCATCATCTCATAGTTTCCTTGACCCGTTTGACCCCATAGCCCAATTGATCTGACTTCTTGTTATCCATTTTTATATCTTTGATCAGTTTTATCCCTCACAAACTTAAAAACAAAAAACCAAAAACATACTTCATAACTAGCCTAATATCAGAATACCATAAGCAAACACTCTGATATCTTTTACATATAATAGAGAGAGCCCTCTCTGAGTCCAGGAAGGCTAGGTCCTCGGGCTCCAAAGCTTGGTTTGATGTTACATCGTCATTTGGCTCGCCAATCGGCCAAATCACGGGACTCTAACATAATGGTGATCACGGTGGGACTTACTGAGTACATGACAATCTAGCGAACTCTTATAGACTCTTTAGTCCTTCAATCCTAAACTCAGACCATCAGCCTTTATAATCATTTAAGTGTAAAATCTCTGTTTTACCATCTTATCAAAGTGATGAATCAGGTTTATAACACTCTTACATCCTAGGCTGCACATAAAACTCAGAAAAAACCACAAACACTCCCTTAGATTGGCTTTTGACAGTATTGGTGGTGGGCCATACAAGTATACCTCAAAACAACTGACATTCCACCTGGCGACTCCACTAACTTCTAGTAGACCTTACTATTTTACCAAACTCTAGGCTACTATCCGATAGACCTACCCCATCACTCACTAACATAGCGGGAGATGGTGGGACACTGAGTACATAATAGTCCAGCAAACTCTTATAGATTCTTTTGGTCTTTTAGATACCATAAACAAGCAAGCAGTCCATAGACCCATTTTTTAGAGTAAACTCTTTTTGTTCTCATCACGCTAGCAAAGTGTTGAAACAAGTCTAGGATACTTTAACAAATCATAGGCTGCACATAAAACTCAGAAAATCCAAAAACATTTCCAGATTAGTTACTGGTGGTGGACCATAGCTATCTTCACAAAAACAACCCATTTCCACCTGGCGACTCCACTAATCCATCCCTTTTATTTTTGACCATCCTTCGCCTTAGTATAACTTTAGAGAAACCACTCATCCAGAACATTCACCAATACCATTCTCTTTAAACTTTGGATCTAAAATCTGGCTTCACGAAGAATCAATACCATAGCTCATCCAGACCCAAATCCCTCTATCATAGTAGATGACCCAGAGAAGATTCTGTGGCAAGCTTCCGAAACTGATCATCTAGCTACTGGTAGATCCATCCGTAGAACAAGATCTGTACCTAAACATCGCACTATCCTACTAGATTCACCTTTGGAACTAGAGTCATCACAAACTCTTCCCAGAAGCAAATCATATAGTGAGATACACTTTGACGATCTTGAACCTCTAAACCCACCACAGAGTCCTATTAGAGAAGCTTCACCCACCACTCCTCCCGATTTCCAGCTTCTTTATCAATTTGGCCCCTATCATCCCAGATCTGCTCAAAACTAGATCACTAGTCCAAGTTCATCCACCACACCTGGTCAAAACACCACTGTTCAAACCACCTCATCTCAGCCTACTAGTCCTCATCTTGTACATCATCCATTAGCTCCCGTCATGGCAGCCTGGTACGCACCTTTGGTGTTGCCACCGCCCTTGGCTCCTCTCCCAAATAAATATCAAGACAAGATCCCACACTTTACCGGAGAAGACACCACCACACCTCAACAGCATATAAGTAGGATGACTGATGCTTATGAATACCTGGAGGTACAAGACGAGATGGTCTGAATGAGAATATTTGCCCAAAGTCTTGGTGGTGAACCCAAAGCATGGTTCAAAAGCTTGACTCCAAACAGTATCCATGATATCCCCGAACTACATCAAGTCTTCAGAAACAGGTGGGAAATCCGAAGAAACCCCACTCAAATCCTGTCAGAATATAACAACCTAAAACGGGAAAATGGGGAAAGTGTCCAAGCTTACTGCACTAGGTTCAACAGTGTATATAACTCCCTACCACCTCATTTCAAACCTCCACTTGGTTTAGCCTTGGAAAAATTCCCTGAGGGTTTTGATCCGGACATGACATATCATCTGAGAGACAAGGATCCCCCTACCTTAGAGGAAATGCAACAAATAGCCATAAAAGCAGATGCCAACTTAGCAGAAAAAAGGGCTAGGACTAGAGCGGAAAGAAAGGTCACATATAAAGATGAGGTCTCCACTTCATCACCTTCCCTAGATCCCAGAATAGATGACTTAGTCAAATCCATGGCCAAAATGTGGGAAAGGATAAATGAAAAAGCTCCTGTTAGGGACAACTAGCCAAACCCTCCAAACAGAAACCGAAACCAAAACTTTAGGAGGGAGCAGCCACAAAACAGACCAAGGGAAAATGACCAACAGATCAGGCCACCATTCAATGAAAACTATGTGGAAGAAGATGACAGGGATTCAGAACCTCTTGAGGAACATCATTTAAACCTCATAGGATCTGATAATGAGAGTGAGGTGTACCTCACAGAAGAAGAACAAGCGTTCTTTTCTCCTAATCAGGATGAGACCAACTATGAAGATCTCGATGACACTGCCATAGATTTTCAGAATGCCATTATGGAAGCCCACAGGCAGTATGACCTTAGAAGCAAAAGAAACCAAGATAGTTCCAAGAAAGGTAACTCAGATACTGCTAAAGCTCTAGATACCATCCTCAAGAAAGCATCAGGCAGTGACAAAATTAAGGTTGAGAAAACTGACCAAAACAAAGCTAAAGTTACCCAAGCTAGGCCTCTCTCAGATATTCCTGGTACTTCTACTAAAGTCACCGAAGCAACTATGGCCGACAAAATCCCGAAACAAGGTCAACAAACTCAGAAAATAGAGAGTGTCGTGGTTGAAAAAGCTGAAACAAACATATCTAAACTTCAGTTGCCTTTTAGCTTTGAAGGCGAAATCGCCAAGATCAAGATCACCATGCCTCTTACTGAACTCATTGCCCAAAACTCTTATAAATCCCAAGTACTAAAAGTCTTAAATCTAGAGAATGATGCAAACACTGTTAATCTGGCTGATGATACTCCGGAAGTTTTGTTTGGTCCAAAGATAGAGGGAAAATTCCAAGAAGGAAATACTCTTCCATTTTACATTAGCCTAAACATCCACGACCAAATCCTCCACAATGCCATGCTAGACTCCGGCGCCTCGCATAATCTTATGCCGAAGGTAGTAGTGGAAAGATTAGGCTTAGAAATCACAAGACCATACAAAGACTTGTATTCATTTGATTCAAGTAGAGTCCAATGCTTGGGTTTGATCAAAGACCTTTGTTTTAGTCTGGCCCAAATACCTGCGAAACATCTAATCATGGATATAGTAGTGGCAGACATTCCTCCCAAGTACGGGATGCTTCTATCCAGATCTTGGGGAGCCAAAATCCAAGGGAATATCCAACTGGACATGTCATATGCCACCATTCCTGTGTTTGGCCAGACCAAAATACTCTACCGAGAATCACACATGAAATACATGATTAGCAGTCAAGATAGGCCAGACAACATTCCAATGTGTTCCTTGCGTTCAGACCTGAACTCTTTCATTATGCATATTGATGAAAACATGGAAGAAGAGTCAGAAGAAACTGATATAAACTTAGATCCACCACATCAGCTGTCCCTGGTGCCTTATGATGAACTAGAAACTCAAAACTACCATGATCATGAACATCTGTCTCTTGAAGAAAGTAAGTTTTCCCTTTCTGAAGTAGGATTAGAACAAGAAGCACAAACTCTTATGTACTATCAAGCAAATTGCTCTAGTTTTAGTCAAACACCAGCAGTGACTTGTGGAAACTTCTTCCGGGTAAAGGCTTTAGAAGACCTACACATCATAAACCTATTTGGAACCCGGGAGCAAGGGAGTTTAATGTTTCTACCATACCTCAAAAATTTACCATCATGTGACCCTCCTACTGCAAATGAAACTTTGACCATAGTCCCAGCAGCTCATAATCTAGAGAAAATGCAAGATAAACTTCTTATAAGTAAAAATGATAGTTGCAATCCCAACATACCTGAACTACTGAAATTGGCTCATATTCTGTCTTTTCATGAAGAACTTAGAAATGCTAAAATCAGAAATCTCATGCAGAATACCAATTTCTACAGAAAAAGCAAGGGAAACTACTGTGTCAATACCTTCCCCTCAAAGAACAACTTTGACAAGAGAAAACACAACAATCTGAAACAAACTGAAATAATTAGGGATAAAACAGATGGCCATAGAGTCTGCTTTGATTTTAGAAGTAATACTGCATATCCCTATAACAGAAAATATGTTTTTTCTACCCAAGACCATGATTTACCAAATAAAAGTGCTTTTAATCATGTATTTTCGCAAGATGATGTTTCAGGTCATGATCATAAGATTCCCTTGCAAAGAAGACAGCTTAAATATTTTTTCAAGTTTGCGGGAGGTAGATCAGATTTCAAGTTCAAAATTGCAAAACCACCTAATATCAGAAATCTGTTCATGAAGGCCATGTTCCCAGTTTTAAACTTCTGCATTTTTTCATACCTTGATGATGTCATTATCTATTTTAAGAATGACCAGGAATACATGCATTACTTGAGGAAAGCATGCAGTAGGGAAAGGAGTGGAAATCAGATATTCAGAGAGGTACAGAGGGAAGATACCGAGCTGTTCAGAGATTCTTGCATGAATCCCTATGTCATGTTAGAGAGAGCGAATTTCCCAAATTTTTCTTTTCAAGAGTTAAGTGGGCCAAGGGTGAGAGGAGATCCTTACGAGGATAAGATGCTTAAATTCCGTCATTTCCAAGATTTTTGAGTTTGGAACACTTTCAGTCATTGTACATACCATTGTTTGAAATATTGAAAAAATAGAAAAGTCAAAAACAGTAAAAGATAGGAAAGTCAAAAACAGTAAAAACAGAAAAGAGGGCAAGTGAAGATAGGAAAAAGGCCCCATGTTTCAAAAAATAGTCCTTCGGAAAGCAAGCAAGTCTAAATGCCGCTACTAGTACTTCAATGTCTTGTTCAGCTATCTAGCCTAATCATAGCTGAGCATGTTTAAATTTATTTGCTGATAAGTTAGTGAGTGCCAAGATAGTCAACATTGTGTAAGATTGACTTATCACAGAGCTTAGATTAGGGAGAGATTCTCGTTCCACATGCCTAAAACAGAACCAAAGAGAGAAGCGAGGGATGAAAAACACATTGTACATCTTAGCCCCGCTTGTCTAGTTTCCTTTTGTTGCAAAATAACATTTGTGTGCAGCTTGTCTTTATGCCGCAAATGCATGACAAATCAGACTGCCTAATCCTGATTTGATCATTTTTGAATTTCATGTTTTAGATTAGAGAATAAAATCCTGTCAAACTGCTTAATCTTGACAGTCGATCTAGTTTTAGGTAGAGAAATGAAGGAGTTCATCAGCTTAATCTGAACTCCCGGCAGATATAAGAGCAGAAATAGATAGGTTCATTTTGCAAAAAGAAAAATATACATTGTCAAAAGGCTGCTAGTTCAAATGCACCAAAAAGAAGAAAAAATGTTAGGAAAGATAGTGGGGTAGGTAGAAGTATCATTGATGTTAACCATACTGTCACTTTTCATAAATAACATCAAAGGAAGGGTAAATTTTGCGCCAATGGATAAGTCACTGGTCTTCATAAGCCAAAGACCTAAATTCTGGACACCTCCTGACGAGGAGCTGCCCTCCCCAAATGGAGCCACTGTTAGCCATCAGTATTTTTTACATGTTAGTGATGACTATATCTACAACTGAGTTTTCTAGAAACTGATTTCCTTATGTCAATATGTCATCTAAAAAACCCTCATAAAACTTTTTTCGCCCCTCTACTTTTCAGTCCACCCATGTCAAAATCAAAACCTCATTATCACTATCCTATCTAGCTTCAGCCCTATTGGCCTGCCCATCAGCTCCAAAAGGAAAAGTCCAAGTCTGTTTCAAAAGCCTCCCCTATGTTAGGAAGTGGCGCTTTAAGGCATTTCACCCTTGGCAAACATCAAAAGGCCAAAAAACCTTCAATCTGCTACAGACCAATCATGACCAACCTCCTACTCTGCAAATCAAATTGATCACAGCCCTAAGTCACGCCACTTATATCCCTAGGTCTCAGCACTGCATAAACCACAGTCTCAAGCTGATTATTAGGTGTTTCACAGTGTTTTATGGATTCTGCAAAGGCAGGAAATATAACTTCATCTCAGGAGGAAATGCTTGAATCTACAGTTAGAAGAACAACTGCTTCTAAATGTAACATGAGCCTGAGATATATCTGCAAAACAGAGAGCCACTCATCAAGACCTTGCATTTTCCTCCAGCATAAAAATCACAGTAAGAGAAAGACACCACTGTCACAGCAAACTGGTAAATTGTCATGGCCCAGAACCTCCTTCATTTACAAGCAAAGGGTTAGGGCGCCTCCTTCATTTACAAGCAGAGGGCGCTGGCCAGTATTGACTTAAAGGAAATGTAGAAACCCAGGTTTTCCTTTACTGAACAGTGAAACAATAACTCCAGGTTTTCTGAATGTGAGTGATGATCATAACAGGGATGGAGTCTGAAGTATGCAAGTTCAAAGGAAAGCAGAGTTTGGTCTGATAAAGGAAGTCATTTGAAGTTTTCAAATCATGTGAATTGTTAAACTTTAGAAAGGCACATCATAAGTGAAAACAATTCTAATCATAAAGAGCCTGCTGTTCCACAAGACCAATTTGAAGAGGTGCTGACAAATCATGTCATCACACAGGCAGAAGAAAAGTTGTTTGTTTTTCAAAGGGTGCTGACCTAGACTATCTTTCAAATAATTTGTCATAAGTTAACCAAAGTAAATGCTGACTTTTCAGTTTCCCCTCAGAGCAGTACAGTGAGACAGTGACACTTTGACTAGGGTTTTTCTGAAGGATAGTGGTGATTGCAAGCAGAGGTGCCAGTATTGATGTTTTTTAAGTTGGTTGCTTACCATCATAATCCAAGCAAACCATTGTCATGCAGCCTTATCAAATAATCTTCAGATACTTTGCCAAGTGAAGGGCCTCCTCCATTTAGAAGTAGATGGCCAAGGCATTAAGTGTTGTTGAAAACTGATTGGTCAAAAGGTGCAGTGGGAAGATACAAAGAGGGAAAATAGAAGTCTTTACACAGGTGAAAGATGGTGTTTATGTCTCAAAATATATTGCTTTTCCTATTCATATGGAAATGTCTGTCAAACTATACCTACAGTGGACAGGAGACAATATTGAATATATACAGGCTATTGATACAAAAAGGGTAGTTTCCTTAGGAGAAGTGGCCACACAGTCACTTTACTGTCATACCCCAAGAAATCTAAAGGAGCGCCTTTCAAGTAAGCAGAGAAATATGGTATGACTGGATACAACCAAAATAGAGCACTTACAATCAAAGAAGAAACTTATGGATCCCCTGGAAGCAGAGACTGTCAACCCAGTTGGGAAAAGACAGACCACCTCCCTTTTAAGAATGACAAAACAGTTTTCAAGGCTTTTCAAATAGATTTTGAATGGTTTTTTCCCTTGTTAAAAATATCACCTGAAATGTCAAAGCACTGGACAGGTTTGAAATTATAGATAATTCTGTTACAAAGAAAGATCACCGCACTATTAAAAGGAACTGATAACTGTGTTTCCAAGATACCTGTTCTTCCTACTTCATAAAGGTTCCCCTTTCAGAATACACATCACAAATGATGGGAGGAAATTTGAGTTTTGTTCCCCAAAGGACATTATAAATAAGTATACCAGTTTATGAATAGACAAAGAAGTGGTTTGATAGATTGTCAGTTTTGGGAGTTTGAAACAAATGCAGTTTTCTCATTATTCAAAAAGAGACAGAGATCTCATAAATGATACAAGCAAAGAAGTATGTTGAAAGGAGGCGCCTTTTTCAAAACAGAGGACCATGATCAAATCCAAGAAGACCAGCAAGTTTGACATCTACAGTAGGAAAAGGGTTGAAGGAGCAAGCAAACACCGAGGCTGTCAAAGCAAGTTGACAATGCAAGATCTACTCTTTCGGAAAAAAGGCAGTTTTCAGGTATTTTCCTGATAGTGTTAAAGTGATTATATAATAGATATCACCAGCAATTTTAAACACAGTGGCAGAGATGATGAAGGTTATTGACTTATTTTTCAAAGTTGAAGTTGGGTGTTAAAATTGTCACCCAAGGAACAAAACCAGAAATTACCTTTCAAACCCATGAGCATGAGTAAAACAGAGTGTGACCTTTCAAGCCATTTTGTTTGTTATAGAAAGGGGTTGGTCCATGATTGGCACGGTCCAAAAATATAGAAAATCGCCAACGCAGGTATTGAATGCACCGAGGTTATTAAAAAGGATCAAAAAGACTGTGAAAACTTTGCAAAAAGCCAAACAAAAATTTCACTTTACATTTAAAGACAAAGTGACCGTTGAAGGATTTGAAATGACATATTAAGGAGTGAGGTCGAGGGTGATTTTATCATTTTCCAACTGCAAACAAAGCTCTGTACCGCCCTCAGCATCGAAACAAGAAAATTCGGGTCGATTTGCAGAGCTTTGCACCGTTAAACACAGCGCGACGCGCCTGGAAACCCGCACGACGTGCCTGGGAGAAATTTTACACAGCGGTCAGTGTTGGCGCGACGCGCCTGCACAGTTGCGCGACGCGCCTGTACACGGCGCCCGACCCCCGACCCGACAGGCCACCCGGGTGATGTTTGTGCGCGCCGTTCTTTCCTTAAAGAGTGTCGCGCATACTTGAAAGACTTCCGGTGCTGCTCCAGCCCTCCCCAAGGGGTTTTTCATCAAAATTGAAGGTATTCTTATATATTTTCCCCTCGATTTCAAAAATTTGCAAAAGTGACAGAAAGATTTAAAAAGACTGTTTCAAGCTGTGTTTGAATGACAAATTCACTGTTAGAAGTGCCTGTGGGAAAGAAATTGTTATTAAGTTAAAAACTTGCGTGTTCACCTTGTGTTTAATCAAGGACAAGGGTGTGTCATTTCTTTAAAGCACCATAGGGAAAAGTTACCCTATTCAACCACCGAAAGACAGTGTTCTCTGAATACTCTGTGACTGTTTCTGTCCTTCAAAACCTCACTGCCAAGTGGATTTTCAAGAAATCATAAAGGCTTTCTTCCAAAGATGACTGATATTCTACATTGAAAAGGGCTTTGATTATTGTGGAAAAGGGAATCTCTCACAGCCTCTACTTAAGCTTTTGGAGCTTTCCTAAAAATCTGTTACCTCTGTTCTAACTGTGAATTTGCCTGTATGCTCATACCAAGGTTAACTTTAATGAGCATGTTTTTGTTTAAATGAAGTGACATGCATAGAGAACAGTGAAGTTCAATGGGAGAGAGGGTTCCTGGTCAAGCAGAAATTTATAGGTTGAAGCTTCGGAGGAAGGTTGCTCACATTTCTCACAAAGGGACAGTATTCACTATATTTGCCACTTGTTTGCCTTTTGATTTTCCAGCTCGTATTGATGAATGGATGTGCTTATAGAGTAAAGGTCTTTTTCTGCCAAAGCCAGAGGGTTACATTCATAAGGAACCCTTGATTGTTTTGAAAAAGAAATCTCACATAGCTTCTGCCTAAAAACTTTGTAGTCTTTTAAAGATCTGTCATCTTGGCTCAGGATTATGCCAGTGACTGTTTAATAGCACTAAGGGTTGATTTCACATATGCAAGTTAGTTCAATGTTGGCACACTTATACAAGGCAGAGTTTTAATGATTGCAAAATCTACCATGGGCAAGGAGTAAGAGGTATTGAGTGACATCTTAAAACTCACAAGAACAGGGTGATCAAAGCACTGCTCACAGCAAACTTCCCCTAAAGCAGTCTGCCCTTCTTTTCACTGTGTTATTTCCTACTAAGAAGTTGTTGACTGAGATATTTTCAAGGTGGGAGGTCACTTTTTGAAGAGCAGGATTTTAATGATTGGGAATTTTACCTTGGAGACACAGATATAAATGTGTTGATTTATCTCTTAAAAATTCACAAGTAAAAGGTGATTTTCCTAAACACTGTGCACTGATAATTCACCTAACCTTGGTCTCCTTTTCTTTCACTGTATGGTCTCTTATAGAGAAATCTGTTGACAGAGATATTCTAAAGGTGAACAGGACTTTTTCTGAAGAGCAGAGGTTGTGTATTACAAAGAAACTTGTTGCAAAACATCCAAATCACATTGTCTCTCTATCAAAGCAGTAAAGTGACACAGTTTGATTCCAACAGATCATTTTACACACAGTGAGGTAGTTTGTCTCTTCCAAAGCATATTCAGGTCAAAATGCCTCCAAGGCAAGACAGCAGGAGAGGTCTGCATAAAAGATATGAGCCAATCTCTACAGAAGAGAGCATAGAGAAAATGGCATCTACTGTCCAAAAGAAGGCCCCACCTCAGCAAATCCCTTCTCTTTTTCATCATTCTTTGATCAAGATTATCTTCCTATACCAGCTAGAGAAGAAAGAGGTTCCATGGGATTTATTCATCAGCCATCCAGATTTCTCTACTGTTCCTCCTGTTCATGTGTCCCCCACTCAGCCTATCCATCGCTCGGTACCTTTGTCCAGTAGGCCTACTCCTAGAAGGCTCAGAATGACTACTGGACAGCCAAGTCAGCAAGAGGAAAGGGATGAGGGACAGCAGCAGATAAATGATGAAGGACAGTAGGTCCATGATGAGGAACAGCAGCAAACAGAAAGTGAAGGTCAGCAGGTACAAATTGAGGAACAGCAGCAGTTAGATGATGAGGAACAACAGCAGGTGCAAGATGAAGAACAGCAGGTTGGGCAGGAAATTGAGATACCTCCTGAGCCACAAATTGGACAAGACATTGATGAAGAGCAGCAAGCTAATGTTGGCGAACAGGGGCAGCCAAGTGAACAGCAAGCCACTCAAACAGTGACAAAGGTTGTTCCTAGCAAGAGGAAATTGCCCAAAAGGACATCTTCTATCATGCCAAGGAGGAAAAGCGCCAGATTGGCTTTCAAAGGTAAAAGCAAAGTTGGAGAAAGTACAAAGCATGGAGGTGAATTAGCTGTCATCCCTATCCAAAGTGATGACAGTGATAATGAGGCCCGCCTTCTCGAAAACCTCCTAATTCATAAAGAGGGACAAATTGAGGCATTAGAGGAGGATCTTCAAAGGGCAAGGAACTTCAACCACTTCTTAGAGATTCAAAACAAACAAATGAATGTGCACACAACTGTTCATGAGGCACGGGCGATCAAATATAAACATAAGGCAGCTAGGGCGCAAGCAAGAATAGAAGAGCTCATTGGGGAGTTTGATGAGGAGGAAGAGGAAGACCAGCCTAGGCGGAAGAGGCCTAGGACCATTGGGCTTAAAAGAGCCTTGGAAAAGCAGAGAGCAGAAGAGCAAGCTCATCTCCAAGCCTTTCCTCTCACTACACTCCTTGATCAGGAAATTGAAGAAAACAAAGAGGCATGGCTTGAAAGAGCTAACAAGCATTTGGAAATGAAGCTTGAGAGGGCGAACAGAGATTTAGAGCTGCAGAGGAAGAGGACACATCACTTCCAAAAGCTAAATCAGTTTGCCCGGCGCAAACTAAAGGCAGCCCAAGAGAAATTGAAGAACGCAAAGGGGAAGCGCCTAGCACGGAAAGAAGGGAAAAGCATATCAGCCCTTGATATTTTGGCCTCAGCTTCTGAGCATGTTGCTATGGACCCCTGAGGGTCATATATGCCAAATTTGAGCCCTTTTCGACAACTTTTTTGTTTTTTGGCATTTTTTGGGTTTTTAGTCGAAAACTCATAAATGCGCCATTTCAGTTTGAGGATTTGTCAAGGGAGAAGGATGATGCCAGTGGATGCCATAATTCTATTAGCAGGTCCCCAGCTATTTTCAGGGCATTCAGAGATCATTCGCCCCCTCAAAGTGGCGATAAATGCCCTCTTTTTGTACATTCTGCCTGCCATATCAGCAGTCTGTTATTTCCTGGTTTTTTGCACACAGGTACAGTTTTGGGAAACTTCTAGACGTCAGATTGAGGTGATTTCAGTTGCACCGGAAAGTAGACACAGAGAGCTTTCCAACGAGCTATCATGAGCCTCGTTTCGACATCGGGAAGGCTGCCAATTTCCTCCAGCAAATCAGGGGACCTTTTTCTGATGTAAATTTGAAGTATTTTTGCATTTTTTGAACCTCAAAAATCTGCTTTTCCCAAATGTGCGTTTATCTATTTTTACACTTGGGAAATGATGTAAAGTCAATATAATTTCCATTTTTAGCAGTTTTTTTAGATATTTTATGGGATATTTTGTGTCTTGGGCTTTGCAAAGCCTCAAGGACAAGTTTAGATATTTTGACTTGGCTAATGGGATAGCTAGTTGCTCCATGAGGTTTTCCTCCCTCAAGCCTATTTATTCCACATGGCTTCATTTTAAAACAGAGGCTGAACTTGAGAGAAGAATCAATATATTGGTCATATGAGCTTTGATGAACATACTTGTGTTATGATTTTTGGATTGCCTCTTGGATGCTTTTGAGGAATGATGAAGGATTGTTGATGGATTCCATGACATGGTAGAATGGTATAGTTTTTCTTGCTTTGTTGTTGTCTTCTAGTTTTCATTCATGATACATGCTTATTGCTGCTATAGATCAGTAGAGATTAGTTTTGAGATATGCCCATGGAGGCACCTCAAAATTCCTGAATCTTCATAGCTTGATGTTTTCTTCTTCCTTAGTTATACTAAAGAATTCTTAACTGCACTTTAGTAACTTAAGGATATTGTTTGCTAGTTTTATTTACAAGTTCTATGCATGTTGAGTAGGATGTATGGTGTGCCCTGCTTACCTATAAGCTTTCCATAGTTCTGTCCATGAAACTATCTCTTTGACTGATTAGTTTATCATCTTGTTGAACCAAGGAGGCCTAGTCCCGATCTAGCCCTTTGCCTAAAACTATGAAAGCTTGTTTTTCCAAGTGCCCAATAACTAAAAGACTGTGTTTAGGCATTCCGGCATAGTTTTATGAGTTTTTAGTCCTTCTTATGTGTTTTCCCCAAAGTCTGATAGCCATTTCCCAAAGTTAGAGGGTCTTATACTTCTATGTCTCTCATTTGGGGCTTTATATTTTCTATATATTAATTAGCTCATGATTTATTTAACATGATTAGTATTGCCTATAACATGGCTTTATGTATATCAACTAATTTTAGCAAATCCCTTTATCTTTCTAGCTTGAGAATGTTCATTTACTCCTTTTCCCAAAGATCCCTTCTGCCCAGATCAAATCGGCCCTACAACGGCCTTGCATCATCATCTCACCGCTTCCTTATTGGTTATGACACAGGCCACAACTAGTGTCCCGACTGTAATTATCAACATATCTTTGTTCAGTTTTAAACCCTCCTGAAACTTAAACAAAACTAAAAACATACTTCATAACTAGCCTAATATCAAAACACCCCAAGCAAACACACCGATATCTTTTACATCTAATAGAGAGAGCCCTCTCTGAGTCCAGGAAGGCTAGGTCCTCGGGCTCCAAAGCTTGGTTTGATGTTACATCGTCATTTGGCTCGCCAATCGACCAAATCACGGGACTCTAACAATCAGTATCCCTTGACGTCTTTTCTCTTTCGGAGATGGTCTAGAACGTTGAAGAAACGTCCCGGCCTTCCTGTGAAAGCCCTGTCAATCTGTGAATGTCCTCGGCATGGATTGGAATTTCTTTTTCTAGCCATAAGGAACCGTTCTTAATTCTACTCAGCAAGAACCTTGTACATTGCATGGCAGCGCCTGTTGTTCCAAATACTAGCAGGTTCCTCAAATTCAAGATTGAGGACTGCTGGATGCCTCGAAACTCAGGCAAAATTCTTGTTGCTACTCGCCCTGCCTCTGTGGTGTAGCTCTCCATGTACACTTGTCATTTGAGCACTGGAAACTCGAAAGAATCCTTGAGTTCTGCATCGATGAGGGCTACACTATCATACTTCCCGACAAGGGACTCCATTTTTTGAATCCTACTGTCGAGCTCCTATTCTACTACTGTTGGATTGACTTTTGTCATCTTTGTGCGTCGTTGATACACCTGCAAAACAGTTCTTGGCCCCTTCTCTTGGCTCTTTTCTTCGGGACACCTCTGTTGCTCTGGTTCTGCTCCAATTGCCTTTGCTCCTTCAGAAATTTCTAACTCTAACTCAGATCTCTCTGCCATTGTTGCGCTTTTCTTCATGCAGGCTATGTAATTAACTGACATGAGTGAGGTTGATGAGACCCCATAACAAATTAATTCTTGCTGACATCCTCCACAGCGATAATCATGTGATCAGTCGCCTGCTGAGGTGTGTTCTGACATCTGCTGATGATGGTATGGGGAAATGGGTGGATGTGACGGCTGAGGTTACTTCTAATTATGGAAAAATAATTACTGCAAGGTTACTTCTAATTATGGCAATTCATGTTGCAAATCCTGGCGATCCTACGGACTGACACAAGTACTAAATGAAATGATGGGGACTGACACTTGACATGTTTTCTTATCCTATGGGGATGGCATGCTGGACACGCCCCTCCCCGACCACAATTGGTTGTGTTGCGGTCCACACAACTAAGCATTTATTGATGACCTATGCATGGAAAAATGACTCTACCTATGCTCATCTCGGGTGCAAGAGAGTTACTCACCTACGCTACTCTACTGACGTCTCCCGGGTGCGTGAGTTATTGAAAGAAAGCTAAAGAAACTTAGTCATGGTAGGGCTTCAGGCGTGCGCCATTCACCCAGCCAGGTAAAACAATACCATCTAGTTGAGCCAACCAAACCGCTCCAGAATCCCTAATGACGAAGTAGGGTCCCAACCAGTGCATCTGTAGTTTCCCTGGAAATTTTTGAAACCTGCTATCGTATAGCAGAACCTTGCCACCAACCTGGAACATTTTTCTCTTAATGTGGTGATCATGCCACGCCTTCTGCCTGGCTTTCTGAACTTTTTTATGGAACTCGACAAGGAACCATGCCTCGTCAAGTTCCTGTATTTCGTGCAGGCGCTCCTGGAGTGCCTCCTCCTCCGAGAACTTTAGGGAGGTGGCGATCAGAAGGCTCGGTATGGTGAACTCGGCGGGAACCACAAATTCATGGCCATACACCAACTGGAAAGGTGTTTGATTCGTCAAGCGCTTCACCGTTGTTAGGTAGGCCCACAATGTGGCTGGGAATCGTTCATCCCAATCATCCCATTTTGCATTGCAGATCTTTGTCAAGCCTATCTCGAGGATTTTGTTGAACGCTTCGATAGTGCTATTGGCCTGTGGGTGGTACGGGCTTCTTTTGTGATGTTGTATCATGAAATTTTCCAGCAACGATTTGATTGTGTCATTAAGGAAGTGGGTACCTTGATCACTGGTTAAGCTTCTGGGGCAACCAAATCTGCTGATGATGCTTTCAAAGATAAACCGGGCTACCGTCTCTGCCATACAATCCCGTACCACTGCTACTTTGGCCCATCTAGTGAGATAGACTGTAGCAGTGATGATGTACCGGGCCTTTGAATGCCTGGCTATAGGTGCTATGGGGCCTACGAAGTCGAAAACCCACTTCTCGAACGGGTGCAATACATTCACCGGGTGTAGTGGGAGCTCGTCTCGGTCAGAGGGCCTCCCTGTTCTCTGAAAAACATCACATTTCTTGACAAAATATTTACTATCAGCATGGAATATCTGCCACCATAGTTGTAACACCCCCAATTTATGTGTTGAAATTTTAAAGTTAGACATTTGAATTTTAATCCTAAGGGGAGTGGACCCCAAAGGATAAATAAATTGTGAATGTAATGGGATATTTAAGTTAATGAAATAAATAAAATTTCTGGTGTGCATATGGACCAAGAATGAGATTTTGAGATCACTTGCTAAATCCATGAGGATGGATAAGGAAACTATTCCCCTAAAATCCTTCAGAATTCCTTGAAAGGAATTATTTCTAATTTAGATTTTGAGGAAGAATCTAAATTTCCCCAATGATGAGGAAAGTAGTTGGGAAGAGGTAAAAAGCTAGAAAAGCTGAGGAAAAGCATAAAAAAGCTTTAAAGAATCCCAAAAATGGGAAGCCTAGGCCAACAGAAAGAAAAGCATCCTGCTATTCTGGACGCAGAATTAGAAACAGGCTTTGGGGAATTTTTAACTTAAATAAGCTGCTCCTAAACAGATCAGGGGTTGATCTGTTTCAAGGAGATGATCTCAGCTCGGGGGTGAGTTCTGGGAGACAGAAGGACTCTAAGGTTGGGAGGTTGGTCTCCTGCATGAGTGGTATGTCTTTAAATGAAATGTTTCATTTATTTCAATCAGTATGAATTGGCTACATATAAAAAAACAAATTAATTAATTGATTTTATATTCATTATTAGTTCTACATTTAGCAGAATGAACCACCAGGAGAGCACCTTTGTCATTCTGCATTGTTGTAGAATATCAACATGTAAGGGTAGAATCTTATAGAATCTCTAAACCAGGACTGGTTCAAATCTAAAGATACTTATCTTCACAGAAAAATATGATGAGTTAGATTTAATCTGCTTCTGCTTCATAGAATAATACTAATATATCCATACACAGGAGAGAGAGGAATTTAGATTAATTATGTTATAGTGGAAATAGTCATAGAGGAATTGAACTTTAAATGTGCATGCCAGCAGTAACTACTATAACCGAAAAGAAAACTATTGAAAGTTCTATACCTTCTCATAGGTTATTATCGAAGGGAACCACCTTAACAGCTGAGTACAACACTTGGAATTTCATGTATTAGTTTTCTGGAAAAAAAAAAAAAAAGGGACTTCCACAAGAAAAGCAGCATATAAAAAGAACATTACTGAGGACATAGATGGGTACTGAAATCAACACTATAATCTGGTCAAATATAACATTTTATAAACTATTTCTATTACAAGAGACTCTGCCTGCGCTCGTACCCGTGATATTGCGATTTACCAAATTATGTCAATTACAAGTTATCAGATTTCGTATAAGACATATATATATATAAATATGAGAAAGTTCGCAAATTTTATCTGATTACTATTAAATTCTTCTCGTTGTATAATAACCATAAAATCGACTGAAGTATTTGATGAAAAACATAAATTCATATAATAATACTAGTAAGCTTAAAACTTATACTTCCAATGGTAACAAGTTAGTTACACACAATACAGGAGAAAATATTTAATTACTTTGCAGACAGAGCGTGTAGGTGCATATACAGTAAAGAATAAATGTCAGATTTAACATATGTTATATCTTCCAAACTGCCTAACAGAAAAGAAGCCAGAGTAGATAAAAGTCGGAAAGACATAGATATTAACCAGGATTCGATAGCGATAAAAATTCCCAAGTTATAATGGATTCGGTGAAGTTTTTCTGTTAGTGGCATTCAAAGGTAATTTACACAGAAGCATTAGATGATTCACTCCTTTCATATATATATAAAACTTCCGTAACTTTCATGTAAATATTGATCCTGAAATGGTGAATATGTGTTTACGTTTACGATTGAAATAGCGTGTAAACACTCATAATAATCGTGTTAGTTTATTTCCAGGGTTTCTATGTGAAAACGAAATAATATCTCACGCAATTATCATCAGAATAAAAACACAAATAGTAAAAGCAGTGCGTATGTGTGGGAATCGTTGGGCAACAGTCGATTACTTCTGCACAGGTTGAATACCCTGAACTTGACCATCTATTCGCTACTGACAAGGGGCGAACTCAATTGAAAAACACGTTAATGTAGAAATGTTATTACGCATAACCTCCTCAAGTTAAGGAGGATATACGAATGCTGGAGAAATGAAAACATAAAACAACTGAGCCACGGGAGCGCGGCAAGAAAATAACTTCACAACTCTTAACCTTTTTATACAAACATAAATGCCGGACCCTAATGCATATACTGGAAACGAATGAAAGGAAAACGCGACAAACACAACTGTGTCTCAACCTCACGGTTGGAAAATCGAAAGGGGGAAACCTGTTCAAGCTTAGCCAGGCGTAGAAGGAATTTGACGAGAGTCATTTAGGCGGTATCTGCAACCAAAACAAACTAGACGTGCCATAAGTAAGAGGAAACTTTAAATAAATTCATTAATATTGGTAACCAAGAAAGAAGGGTAAATATAAAACGAGAATGGGATTTCTTGCCAGGGAAGAAATCGATGAGCAAGCAAACTATCGTTCGGCCTGTAGAAATAAAAACGACTCCTGCCTGGTTTGCAAACCCTCCATTCACCTTATGGCGGAAACCCAAATTTACCCTCCATAAAACCTGAAATAGGCAACGTGGGGGAGCAACAAAATGATGGAACGCAAGATAAGAATGATAAGCATAAAACCCACAGCTTCAGTGCAGACCATATCAAAAAAAGTCAACGCTATACTACACAGAAAGGCACAAGTAAATATATGCGGAGTGAAGCGGCCAGGAAAGCGGGTCTACCAGTCGGTCGACCTGTGAGATGCAAGCCCTGCATTGCCCGGCAGAAAATTCTAGATCCCTGAAGTCTGAAAAAAATGGAAGGGCGAGACGAACCGAAGTGAACATTAGAAATGGTGCGTTTAAAATGGAAATCTGAAAACCCTAATGTAAAATCTACATTCCAAAGCCGCAACGACCAAGGGTTTACGAAATCCCGAGGGGGATTTTAGCAATCAAGTCGAGCAGGAATATCAGTACCCTCCTGCAAGATTTAATGTTATTCAATGAAATTTCAAAGTACCACGCTAGCGGGTGTTCGATGACGTTGGGAGCAGTATACCTGTCGAAATGACCTTTACGGACTTTGCTTCCAACTGTTGGTGCAACGTGACATTTGCTCCGAAACAATGGTACCACTGCGAAAATAAATGCTCCCGAGACTGGAGCGATAACACGCAACTCTGTAAATCGTAACTTGTAGCAAAGGAAGGTTGGACGCGTGCATCGCGCCAAGTCCAAAGGACAGAGTAACATTCGGCAACCGGTACCCCAAATTCATGTGTGGTATACTATCATGACAGGCAAACCAAACGCAGAGTCAAAACATCAAGAAATTTCTCATTTAACACACATACCTGAAATGGTGAAAATTCGATATAGGCGAATTACATATGATTATATGTGGGAGATATCGCACGATAGGGTTGAAATGAATATGATAAGTTTCATAGATTTTATGTTTGGAAGGGTAACTATCGATTTTCATCAACAGCCTATATAACTTTAATTTTATAATGGGGGATCATACCTATATAGGTAATGCCGATATATAGCATTAATATATATGTATATTACGATTTGGTATACCTACATCATATGATATGATATTTTGATTGTTGTTATAACAATTTGGTACACGTGTGTATGTATAGTGAAAAGAAAGGCTACCCATGAAAGATTTTAAGTGTTACGATAACGAATAGATCGGAAGAGATATTTTATCCCTTGACCCTAATGAATACACCAAAGTTTTGAGAAGAAAAAAAAAAAGGTAAATCCAGTATATGAATTTGTGGGGGAGTTCAGTAAAGAACCAGAGTTAGTTTGGCACTACAGCGAATGTAATAAAATAGAAAAAAAAAAATTTAAATGGGAGGTGTGACAATAGTCCAGCTTGCAGCACTTTCCGGGCTATGGGTTTCGCCCCCACGTGTCCTCCCGCAATGCCGCTATGGCATTCCCACAGAACGACTTTGCGTTCGTGGTCGGGGACACACCTCCGCAGAATCTCGTCAAGCCCCAATTTATACAACTGCCCTGTAATCAGTTGGTAGTCAATGGCACGGATGACCACGTGTCATTTCTGGATCGGGGTATAGTGCTAAGGACACTGCCCCTTGGTGAGGTATGTTGCGATGGCGGCCAAATAATCTGGTATGGCTTCTACTCGGAAAAGATCAGCATCTGGCAACTGATCATTGAGAGAGCCCTCATTTTCACCAGTCTCCAGCTGGGATAAGTGATCGGGCCCGAAATTCAGCCTCCCCGGTTTGAAAATCACTTCAAAGGTGAATTCTTGGAAGAGTAGGAGCCAACGACATAACCGTCCTTCCAAAACTGGCTTATTGACTAGGTATTTCAATGCAGAGTGGTTCGTGAAGAATTTGAACTTACCCCCCAGGAGATAGTGGCGGAACTTCTGGAGCGAGTATGCCATGGCTAGTGCCTCCCTCTCTATGGTGGTGTAGCTCCGCTCTGCATTAGACAGCTTGCGGCTGGAAAATTATACTGGGTGGTAGACTATCGTCTCCCCTGGTTGCGCCAAGACAACCGCAAGTGCAATACCGGAAGCATCGATATGCACATGGAACTGCTTATCCCAATTTGGGTGGACCAGAATGGGCGCAGTTGCCAGCTTCTCTTTTAAAGTGTTGAGGGCTAATCTGCAGTCATCCATCCACTGGAACACCTCTGACTTCCGCAGTAAATTTTCCAAAGGAGCAGTTATCTTTGCATAGTTCCTGATGAACTGCCTATAATAACCCATGTGCCCCAGCAGCGACCTCAACTACTTCACAGTTTCCGGGGCTTCCATGTGGATGATCACTACCACCTTGGCGGGGTCAACACAGACCCCTTGCCTACACACCACATGTCCTAGGGGCGTTCCGAATGGAACCACGAAGATGCATTTCTTTAGGTTCAAGGAAATTTGCAATTTCCGACACCGATCGAACATTATGCGTAGCAGGGTGGCGTGATCCTTTAGCAGGCTGTAGACTGTCCAGTTGTCCATGTCGACTTCTAGGAACTTATGAATATATTTCTGGAAAGCCGTTATGATAAATTTAGAAAACACGGCAGGTGCGTTCTTCAACCCAAACGACATCACGTGATATGCAAAGTACCCCCACTCAGTGGTGAACGCCATTTTTTTCTTGTCCTCTTCCGCGATGCGCACCTGATGGTATCCTGAGAACCCATCGGTGAAGGAGTATGACTCATTCCCCGCAACGTTGTCGAGTACTTCGTCACTGAATGGGGTGGGGAATGGGTCATGGATATAGGCGTTGTTCAAACTTCGGTAGTCCACATAGATGCGGATTTCGGACTTGTCTTTCTTATTTTGAATGATGATGGGAATCACCCACTCTGCTTCTTCCATAGGGAAAATTAGGCATGCCTTCAGCATCTTGTCAATCTCTAGTTTGACTTTCTCCTTTATCCACAGGTTCAGCCGGTAAGGGCGATGCTTCACTGGCCTAGCGTCAGGCTTCAATATAATCCTCATTTCTCCGAGATCCCCTTTGATCCCTTTTAAATCCACAACCGATGAAGGGAATAGGTCTTCGTATTCCTGGAGGAGACTAAAAATTTCCTTCGTCGTCTCCTCGTCCCAGTAGTCCCCAATGGTAGCCAGCTTGGGTTTGTCCTCCGTGCCGATGTTTATTTTTTTTGTCTTCAGCGGAAGTAGATGGACTCCTTCAGTGGTCAACTCTTCTTTGATGTTTCATTCTCCTTCCGTCTCTTCAAAGTATGGATGCCTCAAGTCCTCCAAACTGTCATCGTCTGGCTCGCTATCAATCTGTTGGCAAGCCAACTGACGTCTGCCATCAGGATTCAGTACTAATGGCTTCCCGTTTATGCTCTGATCAGGGAAAAACAATATCCTTTTGATGGCCTGTAATGCTTGGGATACTAGGTTTGTCTTCCCCTGAAATGAAAAGCACTGAATGAATTTGTCTGCAACCTCCTGCCAAGAACTAGTCCCCCTCTTCCTTTCCTTTTCTAAGTACCAGGCATGCAGAATGGTATCCAAGGAGTGGACAAACTGATGTACCCACAGCTCCTCCGGGTACCCCACACTTCGCCAATGCTCCTGACAGGCTTTTAGGTGGTCTCTCGGATCGGAAGTTCCTTGGTACCTTTGCTTGCTTCGAGTTCCTTCGTCTTCCTTAAACCGCGCCCTCAAAGCCTCCGTAACACAATTCCACCGCGACAGGGATTTGCGGTGATTTTTCCATGACATGGCTACTGTGGACTGTAGTGCCATGTCTAAGAGTGGTATCCTGTTTTCCTCTGGTACCTTGTCTTCTACCTTTGCAATGAAGGTATTTACCGCTTGAATATTGGACAAGGTGGGTTAATCCCTTATCTCAGCCCCAATCCAATGGATTCTGGAAACACTAGCACATCTCCTTATGCTAGTCTCATACCCGCCTTGCTGCCAGTCCTCCCAAGCTAGTTCTGATCCCAGCTCCGAGCTTTGGAAATTTCGCTAGCTTACGGATCCGGTCACTGTCGGGTTAATGTAATCCTTCCTCTTCCCTACTTTCATCTGATAGAGGTTGTCCAATATCTGAGCATGCTCCCTGTTATCTACGGTTTTTGTATATCTCAGACCTTGATATGGGTCGAGCGGCTGAGTGACTCGAACTTCCCCATCCTTAAAAATCATCAGCTCCTTCTTGAAATCAATGATAGCATAGTTTTCAAAAGCCTAGTCGATTCCTAGCAATGTAGGGTATGGATATTTGTCTCCCATAATATCCATTACCTCAAAGTCTGTGTAAGTCTTTACCCCTGCGATGTCGACCTCGACATCTTCGAGTCTGCCGATCGGCACAATGCAGTACTGGTTTTCCATCCTGAGTTGGATCAGTGAATAAGTTATTCGTGGCTGCCTTAGAGCTTCCCAAGTCTTCCGAGGCAGGATATTGACGTCAGTTCCCAAATCGAGCATGGTGTCTCTAATCTGAAATCCCGCAACCTGCGTGTTTAACCGGAACTCTTTTCCCATTCATCTTTTGTTCCTCTTGACTCGTTGTACATACTGTGGTGTTGTTTTCGAGGATTCCCTCATTCCTACGCTCCCCTGCAACACTTCCTCCAGGGTATGCTTGATTTGTTCCCGCATTGAAGCGTTGTCAACAATTTTGAGAAATAGGTGGAGCCATTCCTCGAGCAGAGCTCTTGTAGTGCTCTGTTCTCCAGTATCTTTCTTCACAGGTAACTCAATAACTTTGCCTCCCCCCAGCTGGGCAAAAGTTTCTACAGCCTCCTGGAAATATTTCTTCTACGTTTCCAGCCTGATTATTTGTTTCGGGGATGTGGGCCTGATCACCCACATCGGCTCCTTCTCACGGGCATCGTCCCCCCTTTTCTTCCCTCCTTGCGTAACTATGGCTACGTTTGTCATGGCCAGAGTCTCCATCCCTCGAGGTTCTGCATTGACCATATTCGTGCCCCTCTGCCTTGCTCATTCCTCCCACTTCCTGATAAGTTCAGGGCAGTCCTCTGTCGCGTGGGTGTTCACGCGGCACTGGGAACACCACGGCCTTCTGGGTAGGGGGCATTCGCGGGCCACATGAGCCTCCTGATCACAGTTTTAGCATTTCAGCAGACCCTGTCCCCCTGTGCGGCCTCCTTGCATACCGCCTCCTCTGCCTCTGGGAGCCTCATTCACCCTGTAGGAGGGCCGGTCTAATCGGTCTGCCAGTGCATCTAGAGCTCTGCACTATTCGGTGCTATGAGTCATCGAAGCACAGAACTTTCAGTACATGTTGTTCGGAACATTAGAGTACTTCTGCAAAATCAGACAGATCCGAGGTTGATGACCCACCATTCAGCAGATTTCTCAATACTCTGTTGCGGCTTGGGTTGGTTGATTTGGGAACCCGGCATACAGTTGTGGCAGGGGATAGACCCCTTGCGATTTTATCTGTGCAACTCCTCCGATAGGTGGAGCCCCTTGTATAACCGCTACTGAGGCCCCCACTCCCGGGCTTCGCAACCGAGGACACTCGGTCGCCACGTGTCCTTATACTAGGCAGTGTGTGCACCAGACATTCGGCCTGGCTGGTCTTATAGGCTGCATCTCCTTAAGTTTTTCGGTCAGACTGGAAATCTGGTGTTGTAGTCCCAGTAGGGATGGGTCTTGCGGGGCCACCCCTCCCCTATATTCCTGAGGGTAGCCCGTCATCGCCTTTATCTTCATAACCTATTCTAGTGCATCTTGCAAGTTGTCGATATTTTGTTGAGTGAGGGGGGTTCGCGTCAACAGAAGTAGAGCCTTGATGAACCAGTCCCTCTGATGATTTGGGTCGATCGGGTAGCTGAGTTTCCCAATCGCATCTTTGAACCTGCGCATCAGCTCCCATGCAGTCTCTCCTTCTCTTTGTTTGATCTCCCATAGTTCGAACAGACCTTGCTGGTCTATTTGGGGTAGCTTAAAATCTTGGACAAAGTCTCACTTGACATCCACAATCACTGGATTCGAGTGGGCCTCTGACCACTTTATGAACTAGCACAATGCCATTTCTCTCAGCGTGGTTTGGAATTCTATCAGCTTTCCTGCATCTGGTGTCTGTCGAGCCCTCCATATGGCTTCACAAAGTTACCAGTGCTATTCCACATCGTCGTTACCTCGCCTAGAAAATTCTGGGTACTGGGTGAATGACCCCGCCATATTCACTTGCGGAGGTGTAACTAGAATGAACCCTCCGAGCCCTGGTTGCGTAATTATACCACTATTAATGCTACTATTAGCATGCATTGCTGCTGACAATTGACTGCTATTCAATTGACTCAACTCTTTTAACTTAACGAAAATATCACTTAAGGGTTTATAGAGTACTAGGGGAAGGTAGGGATCCACGCTATTTGAACTTTGGGAAGTTGAAATACCTAGAGATATGAATGCCATCCTTTCTTGGAATAGCTGCTGCATCACGACGTACCACTCGACATCGAAATCTTCTTCCAGGCGCGCATTTGCATCTCCTTCATCAGAAATCGTCTCTCCCTTCCTCCTGGCTGGGCTCTCCTGTACCCGCCGCACTCCTTTAACGGTCCCTCCCAATTCCTGGGGACCCACCCGGTCTTCCATATCCACTATCTCCTAAGGCACCTCCTTTTTATCCTTCTCTCTACTCCCCTGTCATTTCAACTCCCTCATCACCCTCTCTCGCCACCTTTCGGCAATCTGCGCCCTCCGATGTGCAGGTCGCTCCCTCAACCTCCTTGCGATTTCAACATCCATTCCCCCACTTCCCCATTTCACATTTCATGTAGCATTTTTCCCTCAGGCCCTTCCCCCAGCACTGGAGGTTTACGCTTCCATGCCTGATTTCTGGAATTCCATCAGCCCTTCGTCCACCATCAGGGCCTTAATCCACAATGAAATTTCCTTCAGTAGCTTCCTTCTTAATCCGGATTGGAATATAGCCTCAACTCTAGAGAACGACTGGTAGCACTCTGCTACAAACTCCACAATATATTCGTCCAAAGTAGATTCTACCCAAAAATCTACAGCTCGAGTTAATTTGGTATCCAACTGATGAAGGCCCACCAGATCTCTATTCACCCACTTGCGGTCGATCTTTCATGATTTGTCCTTAGTCACCTTGGCCTACAGCCTCCGCAACCAGTTATAGAGTTCACTAGGGAATTTTCCCCAGAGGATCTCGTAGGTATCGCTGGCAGATTCCGACAAAAGAACTAGATCTCTGATCGCCTTCTCTTTTTGACTTCTCAGCTCAGCTTGTTGAGTGATAAATTGGTCCAGATGGTTATCCCACCATCTCCGTATTTCTCCTTTGAAGATCCTTGATACCATGATCTAGTTCCCCTAATGAACTTTAGGGTCCTGGAAACGGAACCATTTGTTGGCGAGGAAACAGGTCTCGCAGGCAAGACTCAGGCTCGGGGATTGGGCCAACAAAGGAGTCCGCTGTAGTCTAGCACCACGCCGGCATTTTCACCCTACTCCGAAGAGCAGAGAGTCTCACTCGAGGCGTGCCGTGACCACATGAAGGAGGGGGAACAGATTGGTATTGGCGGATGGATCCACAACTTGAAGCTAACATAGGATCATTTGCATACATAACATCATACGTAGAAGATATTCTCAGAAAATTATGCAGGTACTAAGCAAATAAAATTTTAAAGTACCACAGACAGCATGCAACACATTTAACTCATACGGTAAGACAAAAACCTTCAAATATATTAGTAACCATTCATCAGGATTCAGAGTTACATTGCTTGACAGAGAGAGCTTTCCAAATTCTATTACAGAAGTCCCGCAGGACAGAGAGAGAGAGAGATACTACAGCCATGACAGGTCGATAGAAACACAGGAAATACGAGGATGTCGTGCTCAGGACAGAGCTCTTCCATTGCGTCTGCTCTTCAACCTCTTTTTTCTCTAACCTTCCCAATCTCTCTGTATCTGTGCATGACTCCCTTTTCTGTTGGGTGACGACCTATTTATTCACCCGCTAGCGCAACTACTAGATTCTCTTGTGTTCTTCCTCAGCTGCTTTCGGCTTCTTTCTATTGCACATGAGTTCCACTATCTATTCTTTGCCGCATCTTCTCTTCATCTGCACTTGTCTGCGACAACCTCTTCATTCATCTCTTACTCCTCCGCAACCTCGGTAGCTCCGATGCCTACCGTTGTTATGCCTGCCATGTGTCGATCCGCAACTCCAAAATCTATCTTCATGAAAAATTCAAAACAAGGGCCCCAACACTGCCAGGATTGACCACGACTCCACCGCATGTGCCCACAATCGGAGTTAAGTCTGGCGGTTAGCCTAACCTCCAGCACGTATTCAAAAAAAATTATTATTCAACCATATTGTGTATGGTTTGAAATCCGATTTTTAGGCCCCATTGGGAAAATTAGCATGACGACAATTTCACCCGATTTTCGGCAAAATCGACACTCAGTTAGATGGATTCCAGGTGGATTTGTAGGATGGTGCCGGATTTTGAGGAATTTGTGGAACGAATAGTGGAGCATCTAGGGGAATTCATAACTTCTCTAGTTTTTTTCCAAATTCGATGAAGAAAGAGTACACACAGGAATTTTTGGGCATTCTGGAGCTGATGGAACATGTTTTAGAGTTGTTTGAGCCTTGTAAACACATGAAATCACACTTTTGAGCATAACAGAAGAGGGCTAAGACATTGGAAGCTGGACCAAGGAGACGTAGCCCAGTAGAGGTGAAATCCTTCATCATATTATGTTCTGTGACTATTTATGGAGATGATTACATCTATTAGATCATGTTGTTCAATGTTTTATTTATGTTAATTTGATCATGAAATTCACGTAAAAACTCATGTTAAACTTGCAATTAACCTCATCATCCTCAAGAAATTTCTTTAAATTTTGAATTGGATCTTAGCACAACAAAACTAATATTCCCATTCAGATCAAGTTGGTATCAAAGCACTAATTTTACTTGCGCAAAGAGGATTTAATTTTTTTTGCAAGTGTTAAATGCTTACAAGGTTGAAGCTCAAGAGAGGAGAGGGAAAGGAGGGCACAATTGCCACAATTTCCACCACAATATTCACCTCCAGTTGCAATATAAGATTCAATAAGGATGTCTCATGAAGGAGGAATTGATAACATGTCAGAGGATGAGAAGAATTTTAGGAAGGATTTCTTTGACATGAAAGAGATGATGAAGGTACTCTATGAATAGAGGAACACAAGGTTGCAGGGTGAAAGCTCCAGGCCTCTGAGAGGAGACAATTCTCCAGGAGGAGGAGGTAATGGAAATGGTGATAAGCCACCATCTACTCCACCATCATCCTCACCACAATCTTCACCTTCATCTTCATCCTCTTCCACTGTTACAAACCTTACACATACTCATCAACCTACCTCAAAAGGAATTAGTAAGCAACCCTTGTCAAAACATGATATCAAATTTGAGCTGCATATGTATAATGGTGAAGTGAATGAAGAGAAGCTGGAAAATTGTGTTCTTCAGTTGGAGGTCTATTTTATAATTCAAAACCTTCAAGATGATGATACAAAGATACAACTAGCTTCTTTGAGATTGGAGGGTACAACACTTGTATGGTGGGAATCCAAGACCCAATATGAGATAAATAAAAATGGTAAGATCTCACTCTCTTGGTCTAATTTCATTGCTTCAATTAAAAGAAAATTTTACCCTCTAGTATATATGGAAAAACCCATCATGAAGTGGCAGAACTTCAGACAACTTAAGGGTCAAAGTGTGCAATATTACACCCAAGAATTTAGAAAAAGAGCTCTTATGTTAGGTGTTGATTTTCATTCACAATACACATTGTTGAAGTATATAGGGGGTTTACATAGCTACCTAAGGCATACTATCCTTATGTTCAATCCCACTAGCCTAGATGAGGTTTTTGTGCAATACACCCACCTTGAGGAAAGAGGGAAAAATATTTCAGAAGAGGGTAAAAAAAAGCCATTTAAGGGTGGAGCGAAAGGAAATGGTTTCAAAGGAAAGGGAAAGAAAAATTCATCCATTAAAAAGGAAGGATATAAAATGAAATAAAAACATTGTTCCAAAGAGGGTCGTGATGAAGACCATGTTGGAAGCTTCATCCAGAGATGAGGCCCAAGAAATTCAAAAAAAAGGGAAAACAAAGAACAGCTACAACCAATCAACAGGATTTGGGATCTGACTTGGGTGATGAAAAAAAATTATAGACATGGATATGAAGGTAATATAATCCATTGCTAGCACTAGTTCACCAAAATTTCACACTATTACTCCAAATGAAGAAACAAGAATTGAACTATTTCATGTGAGGGCTATTTCAAAACGTACAAAAATCGACACACTATTTGATAGTGGGTCTCAAGACAATTTGATATTTGAATACTTATTCAAGAAACTTAATCTTGAAGCATTAATCATCACAAACCATATCCATTGGGTTGGATATGCAAGAACACAAATTTGCAAGATACAAGAAAGTGTATTATTCGGTTTGCAATCACAACAAACCATTGACAAAGTTGAATTAGATATTGTACCGCTTGATATTTCAGGAATTGTTTTGGGTAGTCCTTACCTCTATGATAGAAAAGCTATTTTTTGTCGCCATGAAATAAGTACCATCTATTCAAAAGTGTGTATAGTATATTGTGAGAGCTCATCGCAAGAAACTAAATATTTCAATAGTTAATGCAGGTTAAATGAAAAGACTAGTGAATTCAAGCAAGTATTTTGTGCCTCTTATGATTAAACCAAAGAATGATGTTGATTGTGAAGCATTCTAAGGTTGTGATCAAAAGTTGAAATCTGATTTGATTGAAGTGGTTGATCAAAATAATGAGATGTTTCAGGAAATGATGCAGGGGCATTAGGTTACGAAAAATACTTTGTATTTTTATAGACATAGGGGGGTCTTATGTTTTAATTTCTTATGTAATCCTTAAATAATTTGAGTGATTTTAATTAAATATTGAGGGAGAATTGTAAATTTTCCCAAATGGCTGGAAAACATGAGGGAATATGATTAGCTAGGAATATGAAGAGACAATTCAGATTTAGGAATAAATTTAGAGTCAGTTTCAACAAATATAGGGATTTAGTCTAGACTTAGGAAATCTATAATTTCAAAAGTTTTGTTGGGCGTTAAGGGAGCTGAACCAATTTATTATTAATTGTATAAATAAGCCTCGGAGGCATTAAGCAGATAGATCTGCAGAGAGTGTGAGTGCTTCAGTTTAGGTCAAAACAGGAGTTTGTTCCTGTAAGCCCACGGGCAGTTGAAAGGGCCATTGATTTTGAAGATCTAGTTGAAGACAAGAAGAATTTTGTAAGTAGTTTCATTTGGATATATATGGAAGAATTTGTTTTAGCATTATATGAATATTGGTTGATTCAATTTCTATGTGAATGGGCTTTGAACTTCATAAGCAACTGTGTAACGAACAATGTGGTAAAATACTGAAATTGGGGTTAATGGTGTTTCTGCACACCTTTGATAGATTAATGACAATACCGTGGTAGGGTATTATGAATTGAATCCTATGTCAACGCCTTTTGAGATATGTGGCTTTGAATTCTACATTCAATCTAATAGAATCGAAGCAAAGAGAATATTCTTGTTGTAACATATGCCTGCAGGGTATTTTATGAGTGATGGTTCATATCCAGAGACCATCTGAAAATTGTGAATGTATACACAGCGTATCAAATTCGTTGGAATAGTCAAATATTCAAGTGGAATAATGAAATAGCTCAAAGCTCGATGGAACATAAAGGCTAGATGATTGGATCAAAATGGTAGTAATGTTACAGTGAAAGATCATAGCAGAGGTCAAACTCATGAAACGTATGCAGAGACCTTATCGAGAATGGAAGCGGAATTATAAATGGAGAAATCGAGCTGTGAAAGTGATGGAATGAAGAGTTCGATTGAAGCAGAGTTAAAACCTGTGTTGGGTTATATAAATTAAACCATGTCATTTCATCGAACCGTGGTTACTCGCAGTGGAATTGCGAGCAAGTGGAGAAGGTGGAATTGAATCTGAAAATGCAAAAGAGTTGTCGAAGAATGACATATTAGGGAAGTTGAAGCAGTTAGAATTGTGAAAGAGCGGAACCGTGAGGAGAAACACGAAGCCAGTTTTGAAAGCCTAAAACCAAGAGTTTCGCATCACCTCTCAACTGGTAAGTTGTTTTGCCTTTTGGAACGCGATAGTCTTTGATGATGGACGCGTGGCATTAAGTGGTATTTAAATACCATTTTTATCGCGTGATTTTGAGAGATTAAGAAGTCTGCAGTTGTGTTGCGCGCTATCCGTCAGATATCCACCTAAATCATTGTTTAAGTGCGAGAGCAGGTTGATCATTGGATTCAAGCGAAGTTGCATGGTCGATAAGCAAGGTAAGGATGTTGGGGCCCAGTTGAATTATCGTGTTGATAATTGGTTATTAACTATTGAATGTGATGTTAAGTCGATTGGTTGTTGGTGAGTGATGCATGATGGTTGTGGGAATCACAATCTAAATGAATTTAAATTGTGAGATATATATATATATATATATATATATGCTTTGGGTATGGTTAAACAAAGAATTTAATGAAGTGTTCACGTGGCCTAATTATAGTGTGGACAGAACAAAATACTATATAGATGCGTTGGGCTTAAACCAAGGCCTGGATTAATGATCCATGAAGTCAATATAAGTTAACATATGTGAGAGTCAAGGTTCATGCAGGATTCGAACAATGGATTCGAATGTTTAAAAATGGAGTTGGCCTTCGATTAAGAGTTGAAGAAATGGAATTGATTATATTTATAACCATGGTGTAAGGAGAAAACTTTCGCATTCTGAAGTTGGCATTGTTGCCTTTATTAAATCATCAAATTTATTGATAGAAGGTTTTGCATGCTTATTAAATATTGCCCAGATTTTGAGTTTATTGGGCATGGATTAGAAAGGCATTTTTATATGCGGCCTTGAGAGTGGATAATGTGGGTTTGGCAGGTGACTGCCATCAGGAAACAAAGGGGTTACCTCCTAAGAGGGGAATCCAACATGAGATACAGTTGTAGCAAGATTGGCCTCTTCCTAACATTGGCATTTATAGGATGTTAATGATGGAGAGTGTTGAAATCAAAAGAAAATCCATGAGTTGTTGGAAAAAGGGATCATCCAACCAAGTACTACGCCATGCAGGTCACCTATTGTGTTGGTTCCAAAGAAGGATGGAACATGGTGCATGTGCATAGATTTCCGTGCATTAAGAAATATTACGGTAAAGAACCATTATCCACTTCCTAGAATAGATGATTTAATTGATCAATTGAAAGATGCAAAGAATTTTACTAAGTTGGACTTAGGTGTGACTACTATCAAATTAGAATTGTTGAAAGTGACATTTCGAAGACAACATTCAAAACAAATCAACGTTTGTTTGAATGGCTTGTTATGAATTTGGTTTATGTAATGCTCCTACTACCTTCATGCATGTGATGAATGATTTTTTAAGATGATTATATTATCGTCTACTTAGATGATATCTTTAATTTTAGTAAATCACTTGATGAACATGTCATGCATGTAAGAAAAGTACTTGATGTCTTAAGGAAAGAATATTTTTTTTTAAGGTGCCAAAATATGAGTTTGGTAAAACTTCTTTGGTGTAATTGGGGCATATTTTTGGAGGAGGTGAGGTGAGGAAAGACCCCTGTCAGGTTGAGGTCATTTTGAATTGGCTAATGCCCAAGACAGTCACTAAGGTAAGAATTTTTTTGGGAGTAGCCCAATATTAGAGGAAGTTTACTACTAACTTCTCTTTTATCGTAGCTCCTTTGCATGCATTGAATAGTGTGAAAAAGGTCTTCTGGTGGGGAGGAAAGCAGCAAAAATCATTTGATGCTTTGAAAGTAAAGATCAGTTCAGCCCCAATACTTGCATTACCAGACTTGAGACATCCCTTTGAGATTCAAACTGATGCAAGCGACTATGCCATGGGCGCAATCCTTATGCAACATGGTAATCCCATTTCATTTCATTCAGAAACTTTAAATGGTGCAGTGCTTAACAATCCTACTTATGACAAGGATCTTTATGCATTGGTTCAAAGTGTGAAAAAGTGGAAACACTACTTGATGGGAAAGGAAACCATCATACACACCGACCACCAACCATTGCAATACTTGCAATCACAAAATAAGTTGTAGCATTCAAGGCACTTTCGATGGATGGGTTTCTTATAGAAATTCCACTTGTTGATCAGGTATAAGAAAGTTATTTACAACAAGGTTGCTGATATGATTTCTAGGCCTATTATTAGTGAAACTACTTTACTCAACCATAATTATGTTTTTCATGAAATTTGTGTTGAGCAATATGCATGTGATAATGACTTTCGATATGTTTATGCAAGCTTGAGTCAAGGAAACCAAGTATAGGAATTGGATTACCATGTACATAATAACTTATTGTATCATTTGGGAAAGCTTTGTATTCCATAGGGGGAGAGAGTGAATGTCACAAGAGAAGCACACACTTCTCTTATTGCTAGGCATTTCGGTGTAAGCAAAACAATGGCACATCTTCAGAGGTATTATTATTGGCCTTGTATGCTTGAAAGTGTGTCACAATTCATTAAAGGTTGTTCATTATGTGCAATTAGTAAGCCTAGTAATAGGAAGTTATTGTACACACCACTTCCTGTACCTTCACGTCCATGGGAGAGTGTTTCTATGGATTTTGTAGGAGGTCTTCCTTTGTCAAAAAGAGGTCACGATTATTTGTATGTATTTGTGGATAGGTTCAACAAGATTTGTATACTAATGCCATGTAAATTGAAAATCACAACTAGACAAACAACTCACTCATTCTTTCAACATGTTTGGGTTCATTTTGGTTTTCCCAAATCCATTGTTAGTGATTGAGATACTCGATTTGTTGGGAATTTTGGTCAAGTTTGTCGGACTTGATGGACACCAAGTTGAACAGATGGTCAAAATTAGGTGGTCAATCGAATAGTCATAAATCTTCTTCGAGGATAGTGTAGCAAGCATCCTAAGTTGTGGGATGAAAACTTGCACTACATTCAACATGCTTACAACCGTGAAAAACACACCTCTACATAAACATCGCCATTTGAGGCATGTCTTGGATACTTGCCTAGATCACCATTGGATTTAATTTTTGGGAAGGATGTTGATATTGATGGCCATAGAGACATAGACAAAACCAAGAAGTTCATAGAAGAAATCCAATTGATACATCAAACTGTTCAAGATCAACTTGAAAAGAGCCAAGGCAACTACAAAGCAAGGCACGATAAGCATCGTGTAGATCACAAGTTCCAATTTGATGACGAATTTTGGCTTAACATTATAAAAGAGAGGCTTCAAGGGGAAGGTAAAGACTGAAACCAATCCATTATGGTCCTTTCATAATTTTGGAAAATATTGGTGAAAATGCCTTCAAGTTAGATTTTCCTTCATACATGCAAATTTACTCTGTTGTTAATGTTGAGAACTTGAGGTTGTATAAGCCTCCATTGATTGAAGATCAAGGAGAACATGTTGAGATTCCTTCTATTGAATACTTTTCTCTTGAATACCTTGATGAGATTCAATAAGACACCATTCTTGACAGAAGAACAAGAACATAAAAAATAGGGAGTGCCGACTAGTACCTTTGTGTGGGGCTCAAAGGAATAAATCCTTATAAGGCCAAATGGATTGAGATTGGAAATACCGTCATCTGCTGAAAAACTGAAAGTGATCTTTTGGGTTCCAAAATCTTCCAATGGGGAGGAGTGATCAGGTGCTCAAAATTAGGCTAAAAAATAAAAAAATTCGGATCAGTCTGGAACATGAACGACCATGTAGATCTCATCAATTTGAATCTAGCGTGACTCATTTCACGAAAAACCGACACCGTATGCTCCCAGAAACGCGTTTTTCCACTGTCAAACATGCAAAATTTTGAAAAACATGCATAGTGGTAGGTTGACTTGTCAACAGATTTTTATTCAACCTATGGTTTGGTGCTAATTGGCACGATGGTATTGGTTCATTTGTGGTATTTTTTTATTGGTGGTTTGGGGGCTAATCACATGTTTCCACGTGGCCCAATCAGGGGCCGCCACGTGGCAGCCCGAGGGCCACCAAAATTTTTGGTTAATTCTGAATGGAGCAAGCGGGGGTGGAACCCGTGACCAACTAACACCAAGTGCCAATCCAAACCATCGTGCCACGCATATGAGACTTAACATATCAAGGTTAGCGTATAGTTTTATTATAACATTGTTTTCACGTTGGGGGGAGGGGGCCGGGGTCTAGCCCCAAGCCTTCGTCCCGCCTCTGACGGGAGGCTAGCCTCACGTCCCCGCTCGTAACCGTAACATATAGGGTTACTGCCAGATGTGACTATACCGAGACCACGATGGATCCAGAAATAAGGAGCCTAACTACCAAGTGACAACATTTCTAGCATTGATCACGACTCCACTGCATGCGCCAACAACCAGAGTTAAGTTTGGCGGTTAGCCTAACCACCATCACATATTAAAAAAAGGTATTATTCAACCATATTGCGTATGGTTTGAAATCCAATTTTTAGGCCTCATTCGGAAAATTAGCGCGGTGACAATTTCACTCGATTTTTGAAAATATCGATGCTCAGTTAGCTGGATTCTGGGCGCATTTGTAGGATGGTGCCGGATTTTGAGGAATTTGTGGAAATAATAGTGGAGCAACTAGGGGAAGTCATAACTTATACAATTTTTTTCCAAATTCGATGCAGAAAGAGGTTACAAAGGCATTTTTGGGCATTCTGGAGCTAATGGAACAAGTTTCTGAGTTGTTTGAGCATTGTAAACACATGTAATCACACTTTTCATCATAATAGAAGAGGACCAAGCCATTGGAAGTTGGACCAAGGAGACATAGCCCAGGCGGGGTGAACTCCTTCATCATATTGTGTTGTGTGACTATATATGGTGATGATTATGTCTATTAGATTCCATTGTTCAATGTTTTATTTATGTTAATTTTATGATGAAATTCACATAAAACTCATGTTAAACTTGCAATTAACCTCATCATCCTCAAGCACTTTCTTTAAATTCTGAATTGGATCTTAGCACAAAAAAACTAATATTACCATTAAGATCAAAATTGGATGACAAAGGATCACTTTGGCTCCAACCAGAACAGGTCCTCGATAATCATGCAAGACATCTCTATGGTTGCAAGATCAAGGAAGTCCTCGTCAAGTGGAAAGACTCCTCTCTGGAAGATGCGACATGGGAACCAACCACTATTCTTCACTAGTTTCCACAGCTTCAACCTTGAGGAAAAGGATTATTTTGATGGAGGATGTCATGTTAGGGTCCAACCCTAACCCCTTTAGTTATGTAATAAGCCCAAGGGGCCTAGTCCGAGTTATAATTAGTTATTTGAGTCAATAAGTCTCGTAAGCGGTGAACCACATTAATAATAATTGTAAGTGGTTGACTAGAATTATACAAAAGGAACCACAATTAGTTATAAATGGGCCATAGTTAATAAATAAAGTGGTTAAGCCGTGTTATGCAAGGGACCACTAGTAGTTAGGGTTTTTTTTTTTTCTAAGTTGGTTTAATCTATTGATATAAAACATGGTATACAATGCAAGACTTGTCTCTAGAGCTGCAAAGCTATCCAACTCCAGAGGGAGTCTTAATCAGAAAATTAAAAAAGAGACTGCCCCTAACGGGGAAACCGACCCATAACTGGGAAACCAGCAATCATAAACTTGTACAAGAAACAACGTTTACAAAAATATCATTTACCACCATAGCTTTTACAGTCATCGTGTCCTAGAATGCAACATAGCATAACAAAAGTCTGAAAAAGAGGTAAGAAGACCTTTCATTAGGCTAGTTGTCAGTGTGTGAAGGAGGAGTCTCCTCCATAATTGGACAAGTGTAGTCATCCTCCAAATCTTCATCATCTCCCTTGGATTTTTGAGCAGTGTTCTCGAAAGAGGAAGTTGAGCTTTTTCCTTCCACTGCTTGTCCGAGTATGCAGAGCTCCCACTGCCATTTCCTGTGCTGCTGGAGGTCTGCGAACCTGATTTGACAGGGAGGGTTGCGGATTTTCTGGAGACCTGAGGAGGCCTCACGGAAATGGTTGACTTCCTCATGCGCTTCTTGGAGCCTAAGGCGATATCTCCACACTGGTCCTCCTGAAACACAACATAAATGGTGGCGGTAATTCTTGGATTGTCCAAGGCACTGTTGAAGTGGAATTGAGCTACATTGCCTGCCGGAGGCTAGGTGCTGCAGACTTCATGGATAGATAGGGGCGGGCGAGAGCCAACACCTCTACCACCGCCCCACCTACACCTCATACGATGCCTACACGACATGCTGGGGCTGAAGGCCGAATAAGTATGCAAATAGGCCAAATGAGAAGATAATGAGGCCGAATGAGAAGACAGTGAGGCCGAATGAGGAGACAATGAGGGCAAACCAGAGGGCAGATGCGATTGACAAGAAGGCGAGCACTGCGAATTATCACCCCGGCCAGACTTAGAGGGAGGAGAATGTAGAGGGGAGGCGTGAGGCGAGCATGACACGGGGTCAGCCTCAGAGGGAGAGTGATTATAGTGATGAGAAAAAGGACGAGCGTCTCGTAGAGCCGAAGGAGGGATGACTGATCTGGTCGACTGGTTAGCGAGCCGAAGACAAAGATGGAGCGGAGAGATGGAGATCAAGAGCCTAGATGAGGTAAACGAAAAAAACCAGGGAGTGCTGGGCATAAGTAGCAGTGCTGGAGATGGGAGGCGTCTCCATTGAAGAAGGTGTCAAGCAAGTTGTAGAGTTAAGGCGGAGCGAGGGAGCTATGAATGCTAGTCGCAGATCACCGAGGGACTTTAAAGCCTTGGTACCAAGCTCTGGTGTGGGCAGGTGGCCTGGCCAAGTGTCTCGCCTTGGGCCAGCCACCGTATTTGTCTTAATGCTCACTCGCATCCGAGATAGTAGTTAGGGTTTTGGATGTCATTAAGCTATAAATTAATAGTCTTAGATAGAAGGGAACAAGAATCGCGTCGTATTGTAATTGAGCTCTGCTCTATTGGAGGTTGCCTCCTCGAAGAGGCAATTGAGCATTGAATTTTGATTCTGAATAATAAAATATCTTTGCAACTTGTATCATTTCATGTGATATCTTTGTGTTTCAGCTGTATTGTTTTGTATTTCTAGTATTTAGGCTTTCACATGGGTCAAGTGCATAACATGCAAGATATTCTTGTAAGAGTATTTGAGTTTTTATTTGCTATGAAGATTGTTGGTATAGTGCCAGTAAAAAAATGAGTGAAGCATATTGGTGTTCTTAAAAGAAATAGCAAGCAAAACCATAATGAAATATAATATACACATTTGTTCAATGAAAATACCATGTATAATTGTGTATTGTCTTTAAGAAAAATGTGTATGCAAACTGCAATGTGAAAAAATAAATCTACATTGTTTTGGCTTATGCAATCATTACAATTGGCAGATGTTACTCTTTTAAATAATATTTGATGGGCTATTAATTTTGTTTTGATATTCAAAATCATAAAAATGTGAAATGAATAGGTGGAATACACAGAGACAACGTTTCATTTCAAATCCCTACATGGAACACTAACAATCAACAAGTCATGTATATAAAAATATGTTCTTTTGGATGGTGAGATAGTTTTTTGAAGATTGAATTGTTGTGAGACCAAGTTAATGGATTGCCTAGCAAAGAAATAAAGAAAAATAAGAGAAAATGTGAAGTAGAATTGAGGAAGAGGAGACCGAGACAAAGTACAAAACAAAGATAAAGAGTAAGCTAACTAGAAAAATAAAATTGTAATCTTATCAGGTTATTGGTGCCTCCTCTCCAGTAGTATCCTGAAAAAGAGCAAGTTAGAGCTTGTAGAAGAGGGAGTAGGAGTTTCCTAGCAAGTTGTAGGTTATAGAAGAAAATCGAGGTATAAGTCTCATGTAGGTAGAAGCCTGCTAATTTAATGTAAGTGAGAGTGGGTGCTTCCAACAAGTTGTAGTTCGCAATATAGAAGAGATGTTGGACCCTCGTGTAGGTGGGTTCTTACAAAAGATAATGTAAAAAGGGAGGTGGGTGCTTGCTTTACATCACAACAACAAATATGTGGATTTGCCTCTAATTTCTTATACTATGGTTTAATGTTGCTTATATGTTAAATTTTTTATTAATATGATATATTGTTTCTCATCTAATAATTTAGATAAAGATAAACCATATACACTTTATAGATATTTTTTAAATAGTAATGACTAGATATTTGCTATAACACATATATCAATTTAAATAAAAATTATTATTATTATTAAATATAAATATATAAAAAATTAAAATAACAAATATGATATATTCATTTATTTTTGAATTACTGAAAATCAAAATAATAATAATATAGCCATTTATTTTAATTATTCAAAAATTTATTAGAAGAAAAAACAAATAATGATACAATAATTAAAATAACAAATATGATATATTCATTTATTTTTGAATATAATTATCACTGCCCTTCACCAAGAGACTAAACATCATTGACACAGTGGGCATTGAATTTAATAAAGTCATAAGTGACTAACCAACGTGAAAGACATATACGTAGAATATGGGAGACTCTAAAGAGTTTTGTGTATGAAGCCAATAGTCAGTAACCTTTGGCGTGGTACAATGAAGTCTATAGTAATAAATCATTCGCGTTAAATAAGTATAATATAAAGAATTTGCATGGAATGATTGGTGGCTATAAACTTTTACAACAGAGTCATTAACAGCGGCGATCATTATTTTCCAAGTCATAGGTTATTTAATGTTAGGTTATTTAATGTTGGTGGATAGTATATGTTCACTATTAAATTTAAACAAATTTAAATCTAATAATGCTGGTGGATAGTATATACTGTCCACCAGCATTAAATAATCTTAAAATCAAGATATTGACTCATCTGACCAATATTCCATATAACATATATATTAGTGGAGAGAGCAAAGACTTTTTAAAGAAGGAAATAATCATTAACCAGTCATGCACTACAAAGACTTTAAAACGAATAATTCGTCATCCAAAGACTTTTACTTGTAATGAAGTGAATAGTCACTAACATTCATCCCGTAATGATAGATATTTATCCTGTAAAGGGATTTGTATAAATTTTAATATTGTGTTGACAAGATATATGTGTGCACATAAATGAATTTCAAATAAAATAATTTGATAACTCAAAGACTTTTAAGTAAAGAAGTCAATTTTCATATATATCATTTGCGTGCAATAATTAAAATACAATTACTTTGCATATTGTCCACAAACGCGATGGTGCAGAGTCATTTGCGTGCACTAATTATAATACAAAGACTTTGAATGGAATAATTGATTGTCCACAAACTTTTGCAAAGTGGAGTCGAGTCATTACCCATTCCCATGGTGCACGTCCCTCTCTATAATTGAGACTCCAAAGACTCTTTATATGTGGAGTCATTAACCATTCCAATTAACAATCGTTAACCGTTGACTGGCGTGGCATACAAATATGTGGAATATTGGAAAGTTTAAAGAATTTTATGTATAAAGACAATAGTTAGTAAGTGTGGGTGAGCGCACTACATGGACTTTTGATGGAATAATGGATCAGCCAATGGCTTTTACTCACAATGTTTTAATCATAAGAAATTTTACTTTCAATTGCATAGTGAGATTTATAAAGAGGTAGTGTTATTTTCCAATTTTCAAATACAACCAAGTATTGTTGGTTGTAAGTTTAAGTGGGCATCTTTATATGTTCAACAAAGAAAACTAGATATTTTTCCTTATTATATATAGTAGACATTCTCTTATATTTGATACAACAAATCAAATAGATCAATTCCATTATCTCTTGTATAAGGTGTTTTTGGATTTCAGAGTAGTTTATGTTCCTGGGATATTATTGCAAACATCTTCATGGTATCAGATAAAACCTTTACAAACCCCACTTCATTTTCTCAAAGATATTTGTAGGTTGTTCCATCTCCAAGATCCAAATCAATAAGATTGAATACTTATTGTTTGTGGCATCATGTTTCTAGTTGTAGATCTAGTTCTTCAACCACATATCCCGTCCTTAGCATTTTAGAGATAACAACATCAAATCACACATGGATCTTGGGTAATAGTTAAGGATTCCATAAAGTTATTTTTTGGGGGAAAAATGTTTGCTTGGACATATAATTATATATAAATTTATAAAACAATCAATAATTAGAATAAAAAAGTCCAAAGCAATTGGAATGTGGATGTGGTAATAAAAAACCTGGCCTCCTAAGTTACCTTGGGGAGATTAGGGTCATAAATGTATACTTCTTTCCTCTATTTAAAATCCCATTTATGAGGTTACAGACATCCTCTATTTATTAAGAGTTTTCCCAAGATATAAATTTCATTGAATTCTATGTCTAGGGTGCCAAATTAGAGCCCTTTGAAGATTTTTCGTTGGTGCCACACCACCCTCGGAGAAACAAATGGACCTAGGAAGCCACATTATCTACCACATGTCTGTTGTGTCACACAAGATAATGTGGCACAAATGGTGGAATTTTTAAAGGGTTCCTATAATTTTGTGTGCCAAACTCAATATTTGATGAAATCTATATCATTAAAAAGTTATTGATGAGTAGATGTAGATAACCTTAGAAATCGAGTTCAAAATCGAAGAGAGAAACAGTGATTTATGACTCCCATCTCCTCAAGGTGACTTGGAAGGTTAGGTGTGTTACACTGTGGTTAGGAGAATGGAATTTCCAATGATGGTAACTAGTATGTTTAGATAAGCCCTTGTTGGGAAGCTCAATTGGCGATCATCGTGATAGTGAAGCGTTATCTACCATGAGATTCAAGGTTCAAATCCCCTCGATTTACCTATGTTTTCAAAACTGGCATATGTTATGAACCTAGAGGTTATAGTGGTAGCCGTCATAATTGACCTCGTGACATACAAGTACGAAACTAGTCGCTTTGTCAATTCCTCTAGTCATTAAAAAAAAGTATGTTGATAAAATGTATGATTAAAAGTTGTAATTGCAAAAATGGAAGCTTCAGTAAGCATGTCTCATGAAGGAGGAATTGATAACATGTAAGAGGATGAGAAGGATTTTAGGAAGTCTTTCTTTGACATGAAAGAGATGATGGAGGTCCTCTATGAAGAGAGGAACACAAGGTTGTAGGGTGAAAGTTCCAGGCCTCCAAGAGGAGATGTTTCTCCAGGAGGAGGAGGTAATGGAAATGGTGATAAGCCACCATCTACTCCACCATCATCCTCACCACCATCTTCACCTTCATCTTCATCCTCTTCCACTGCTGCAACCCTTACACATACTCATCAACCTACCTCAAAAGGAACTAGTAAAAAACCCTTGTTAAAACTTGATATCAAATTTGAGCTGCCTATGTATAATGGTGAAGTGAATGCAGAGAAGCTGGACAATTGGTTTCGTTAGTTGGAGGTCTATTGCAGAATTCAAAACCTTCAAGATGATGATACACAGATACAGCTAGCTTCCTTGAGATTGGAGGGTGCAACACTTGTATGGTGGGAATCCAAGACCCAAGATGAGATAACGAAAAATGGTAAGATCTCACTCTCTTGGTCTAATTTCATTTTTGCAATTAAAATACAATTTTACCCTCTAGTATATATGGAAAAATCCATCATGAATTGTCAGAACTTCAAACAACCTAAGGGTCAAAGTGTGCAAGATTACACCCAAGAATTTAGAAAAAGAGCTCTTATGTTAGGTGTTGATATGTATTCACAAGACACATTGCTGAAGTATATAGGGAGTTTACATAGTTACCTAAGGCATAATATCCTTATGTTCAATCCCACTAGCCTAGATGAGGCTTGTGTGCAAGACACCTACCTTGAGGCAAGAGGGAAAAATATTCCAGAGGAGGGTAAAAAGAAGGCATTTAAGGGTGGAGAGAAAGGAAAGGGAAAGAAAAATACATCCATTAAAAAGGAAGAAGATAAAATGAAATAAAAACATTGTTCCAAAGAGGGCCATGATGAAGACCACTATTGGAAGTTTCATCCAAATATGAGGCCCAAGAAATTCAAAAACAAGGGAAAACAAAAAATAGTTGCAACTAATCAACAGGATTTGGGATCCAACTTGGGTGATGAAACAAAATTACAAACATGGGTATGAAGGTAATAGAATCCATTGCTAGCACTAGTTCATCAAATTGTCACACTAGTACTCCAAATGAAGAAACAAGAATTGATATATTTCATGTGAGGGTTATTTCAAAAAATACAAAAATCGACACACTATTTGATAATGCGTCTCAAGCCAATTTTATATCTGAATACTTATTCAAGAAACTTAATCTTGAAACCATTCCCTGTCACAAACCATATCCATTGGGTTGGATATGCAAGAACAGAAATTTGCAGGTTACAAGAAAGTGTATTATTCAGTTTGCAATCACAACAAACTTCATTGACGAAGTTGAATTAGATGTTCTACCGCTTGATATTTCAGGATTTTTTTTGGGTAGTCCTTACCTTATGATAGAAAATCTATTTTCTATTGCCATGTAAACAAGTACCACTTGTTCAAAAGTGTGTATAGTATATTGTGAGAGCTCATTGCAAGAAACTAAATCTTTGAATAATTAATGCAGGGCAAATGAAAATACTAGTGAATTCAAGCAAGAATTTTGTGCTTCTTATGATTAAACCAAAGAATGATGTTGATTATGAAGCATTCCAAGGTTGTGATCAAAAGTTGAATTTTGATTTGATTGAAGTGGTTAATCAAAATAATGAAATGTTTCAGGAGCCAAAAGGGTTAGCTCCCAAGAGGGGAATCCAACATGAGATACATTTGAACAAGATTGTCCTCTTCCTAACATTGGCATGTATAGGATGTCAGTGATGGAGAGTGTTGAAATCAAAAAGAAATTCCATCAGTTGTTGGACAAAGCAATAATCCAACCAAGTACTTCACCATGTAGGTCACCTATTGTGTTGGTGCCAAAGAAGGATGGAACATGGTACATGTGCTTAGATTTTCGTGCATTAAGCAAGATTATGGTAAAGAACTGCTATCCACTTCCTAGAATAGACGATTTACTTGATCAATTGAAAGATGCACAATATTTTACTAAGTTGGACTTAAGGAGTGGCTACTATCAAATTAGAATTGCTGAAGGTGACATTTGGAAGACGACATTCAAAACAAATCAAGGTTTGTTTGAATGGCTTGTTATGCCTTTCAGTTTATGTAATGCTCCTGCTACCTTCATGTGTGTGATGAATGATGTTTTAAGGCCATTTCTTGATTATTTTGTCATCATCTACTTAGATGATATATTAATTTTCATTAAATCACTTGATGAACATGTCATGCATGTAAGAAAAGTACTTGATGTCTTAAGGAAAGAACAATTGTTTTTAAGGTGCCAAAATGTGAGTTTGGTAAAATTTCTTTGGTGTACTTGGGGCATATTATTGGAGGAGGTGAGTTGAGGATAGACCCCTCAAGGTTGAGGTCATTTTGAATTGGCCAATGCCCAAGACAATCACTGAGGTAAGAATTTTTTTCAGGAGCAACCCAATATTGGAGGAAGTTTATTGCTAACTTCTCTTTTATCATAGCTCCTTTGCATGCATTGACTAGTGTGAAGATGGTATTCTAGTGGGGAGGAAAGCAACAAAAATCATTTGATGCTTTCAAAGTAAATATCAGTTCAGCCCCAATACTTGCATTACCGGACTTGAGACATCCCTTTGAGATTCAGACTGATGCAAGTGATTATGCCATGGGCGCAATCCTTATGCAACATGGTAAGCCCATTTCATTTAATTCAGAAACTTTCAATGGTGTAGTGCTTAACAATCCTACTTATGACAAGGAGCGTTATGCATTGGTTCAAAGTGTGAAAAAGTGGAAACATTAATTGATGGGAAAGGAAACCATCATACACACTGACCACCAACCATTGCAATACTCGCAATCACAAACTAAGTTGTAGGAGTCAAGACACTTTTGATGGATGGGTTTCTTACAACAATTCCACTTGGTGATCAGGTATAAGAAATTTATTTACAACAAGGTTTTTGATATGCTTTCTAGGCCTATTATTAGTGTAACTACTTTACGCAACCATAATTCTGTTTTGCATGAAAATTGTGTTGAGAAATATGCATGTGATAATGACTTTCAAGATGTTTATGCAAGCTTGAGTCAAGGCAACCAAGTAGAGGAACTGGATTACCATGTACATAATAGCTTATTGTATCATTTGGGCAATCTTTGTATTCCACAGGGGGAGACAATGAATGTCATAAGGGAAGCACACACTTCTCTTATTGTTGGATATTTCGGTGTAAGAAAAACAATGACACATCTTCAGAGGTATTGTTATTGGCCTTGTATGCTTGAAAGTGTGTCACAGTTCATTAAAGGTTGTTCATTATGTGTAATCAGTAAGCCTAGAAATAGGAAGTTAGAATTGTACACACCACTTAATGTACCTTCACATCCATGGGAGATTGTTTCTATGGATTTTGTAGGAGATATTCCTTTGTCAAAAAGAGGTGATGATTATTTGTATGTAGTTGTGGATAGGTTCAACAAGATTTGTATACTAATGCCATGTAAAAAGAAAATCATAGCTGGAAAAACAACTCACTTATTATTTCAGCATGTTTGGGTTCATTTTCATTTTCCCAAATCCTTTGTTAGTGATCGAGATACTCGATTTGTTGGGAATTTTTGGTCGAGTTTGTGGGACTTGATGGACACCAAGTTGAAGAAGAGTACAACATTTCATCCACAAACAGATGGTCAAACTTAGGTGGTCAATCAAAAAATCATACATATTCTTCAAGGATATTGTAGCAAGCATATTAAGTTGTGGGATGAAAACTTGCACTGCATTAAGCATGCTTACAACTGTGCAAAACAATCCTCTACACAAACATCTCCATTTGAGGCATGTCTTGGATACTTGCCTAGATCGCCATTGGATTTCATTTTTGGGAAGGATGTTGATATTGATGGCCATAGTGACATAGACAAAGACAAGAAGTAAATATAACAAATCCAATTGATACATCAAACAATTCAAGATCAGCTTGAAAATAGCCAAGGAAAGTACAAAGCAAGGCACGACAAGCATCATGTATATCACAAGTTCCAATTTCATGACGAAGTTTGGCTTCACATTAGAAAAGAGAGGCTTTAAGGGGAAGGTAAAAAACTGAAACCATTCCATTATGGTCCTTTCATAATTTTGGAAAAGATTGGTGAAAATTTCTTCAAGTTAGATTTTCCTTCATGCATGCAAATTTACTTTGTTGTTAATGTTTAGAACTTGAGGTTGCATGAGCCTCCATTGATTGAATATCAATGAGAACATGTTTATATTCCTTCTATTGAAGACGATTCTCTTGAATACCTTGATGAGCTTCAGAAAGACACCATTCTTGACAGAGGAATAAGGACATAAAAAATAGGGAGTGTCGACTACCTTCGTGTGGGGCTCAAATGAAAAATTCCTTCTAAGGCCAAATGGATCGAGAAGGGAAAGGTGAGGGAATTGTACCCTCATTTGCTAAACAACTGAAAGTGATCTTGTGGGGTCCAAAAGCTTCCAGTGGGGAGGAGTGATCAGGTGCTTAAAATTATGCTCAAAAATCAAAATTTTCGGATCGATGTGGAACATGAACAACCATGTATATCTCGTCATTTTGAATCTGGCGCAACCCATTTCATGGAAAACTGACACCGTGTGCTCCCAGAAACGCATTCTAAGCAATGTCAAACATGCAAAATTTTGAAAAACAAATTTTCAGGGACAAACCTATCAGCAATCCATACTGCTGACTAGGCATGCACAGTGGTAGGTTGATTGGTTAATGAAATTTCCTTCAACCTATGGTTTGGTGCTAAGTGGCACGATGCTATTGGTTCGTTTGTGGTATTTTTTGATTGGTGTTTTGGTGGCCAACCATAGGATGCCACGTGGCCCAGTCAGGGGCCGCCACGTGGCAACAAATTAGCACAACGACAATTTCGCCCGATTTTCGAAAAAATCGACACTCAGTTAGTTGGATTCCGAGTAGATTTGTAGGATGGTGCCATATTTTGAGGAATTTGTGGAACAAATAGTGGAGCAACTAGGGGAAGTCATAACTTCTACAATTTTTTGCCAAATTCGGTGTAGAAAGTGGCTACACAGATATTTTTTGGCATTCTGGAGCTGATCGAACAAGTTTCAGAGTTGTTTTATCATTGTAAACAAATGTAATCACACTTTTTAGCATAATAGAAGAGGGCCAAGACATTGGAAGCTAGACCAAGGAGACGTAGCCCAGGTGGGGTGAACTCCTTCATCATATTGTGTTGTGTGACTGTTTATGGTGATGATTATGTCTATTAGATGTCTCTATTCAATGTTTTATTTATGTTAATTTTCTCATGAAATTCACATAAAAACACATAAAAACTCATCTTAAACTTGCAATTAACCTCATCATCCTCAAGCACTTTCTTTAAATTTTGAATTGGATCTTAGCACAACAAAACTAATATTCCCATTTAGATTAGAATTCAATGATGAAGGATCACTTTGGCTCCAACCAGAACAGGTCCTTGATAATTATGCAAGACATCTCTACAGTTGCAAGATCATGGAAGTCCTCATCAAGTGGAAAGACACCTCTCCGGAATATGTGGCATGGGAACCAACCACTATCCTTCAGTAGTTTCCACACCTTCAACCTTGAGGATAAGGCTTCTTTTGATGGAGGATGTCATGTTAGGGTCCAACCCTAACCCTTTTAGTTATTTAATAAGCCCAAGGGGCCTAGTCTGAGTTATAATTAGTTAGTTGAGTCAATAAGTCTCATAAGCGGTGATCCACATTAATAATAATTGTAAGTGGTTGACTAGCATTATAGAACAGGAACCACAATTAGTTATAAACTGGCCATAGTTAATAAATAAAGTGGTTAACCTGTGTTATGCAAGGGACCACTAGTAGTTAGGGTTTTGGATGTCATTAAGCTATAAATTAATAGTCTCAGATAGAAGGGAACAAGAATCGCGTAGTATTGTAATTGAGCTCTGATCTATTGGAGGTTGCCTCCTCGAAGAGGCAATTAAGCATTGAGTTTTGATTTTGAATAATAAAATATCTTTGCAACTTGTATCATTTCATGTGATATCTTTGTGTTTCGACTATATTGTTTCGTATTTATGGTATTGGGGCTTTCTCGTAGGTCAAGTGCATCACATGAAAGATATTCTTGTTAGAGTATTTGAGTTTTTATTTGCTACGAAGATTGTTGGTATAGTGCCAATAAAAAAATGAGCGAAGCATATTGGTGTTCTTAAAAGAAATAGCAAGCAAAACCATAATGAAATAGAATATACACATTTGTTCAATGAGAAGACCATTCATAAACGTGTATTGTATTTAAGAAAAATGTGTATGCAAACTGCAATGTGAAAAAATAAATCTACATTGTGAAAGCTTTGCAATCATTACAATTGGTAAATGTTACTCTTTTTAATAATATTTGATGGACTAAAATATTTTTTTGATATTCAAAATCATAAAAATGTGAAATGAATAGGTGGAATACACATAGACAACCTTTCATTTCAGATCCCTACATTGAACACTAACAATCAACAATTCATGTATATAAAAATATGCTCTTTTGGATGGCGAGATAGCTTTTTGAAGATTGAGTTGTTGTGAGACCAAGTTAGTGGATTGCCTAGCAAAGAAATAAAGAGAAAGAAGAGAAAATGTGAAGAAGACTTGAGGAAGAGGAGGCCGAGACAAAGTACAAAACAAAGATAAAGAGTCGGTTAACTAGAAAAGTAAAATTGTAATCTTATGAGGTTATTGTTGTCTCCTCTCCAGTAGTAGCCTGAAAAAGAGCAAGTTAGAGCTTGTAGAAGAGGGAGTAGGAGTTTCCTAGAAAGTTGTAGGTTACAAAAGAAAATTGAGGTAGAAGCCTCATTTAGGCAGAAGCCTGCAAAAAATTAATGTAAGAGGGAGTGGGTGCTTCCAACAAGTTGCAGGTCGCAATATAGCAGAGATGTTGGACCCTCCTGTAGGTGGGTTCCTACAAAAGATGATGTAAAAAGGGAGTAGGTGCTTGCTTTACATCACAACAACAAATATATAGCTTTGCCTCTAATTTTTTATGTTATGGTTTAATGTTGCTTATATGTTAAATTTTATATTCATATGATATATTGTTGCTCATCTAATAGTTTGATAAAGATAAATAATATACACTTTGTAGATTTTTTTTAAATAGTAATGACTAGATATTTGCATTAAATTTGTGCCATAACACACATATATCAATTTAAATAAAAGTTATTATTATTATTAAATATAAATATATAAAAAATTAAAATAACAAATATGATATATTCATTTATTTTTGAATTACTAAAAATAATAATAATAATAATAATAATATAGCCATTTATTTTAGTTATTCAAAAATTTATTAGAAGAAAAAACAAATAACGATACAATAATTAAAATAACAAATATGATATATTCATTTATTTTTGAATATAATTATCACTGTCCTTCACCAAGAGACTAAAAATCATTGACACTGTGGGCATTAAATACAATCAAGTCATCAGTGACTAACCATTGATGTGAAAGACTGTAATATTCCTTTTCTTGATCCGGTCAAAGTGGACGGAATTGGTCAATGGTATTACCGTGGTATTTTCCCATGGTATCGGCCCATGGTATTTGTTGTTGGTTTTCGAGGAAAATAATAAAATAAGGTCCATCAAGCCTATACAAAGGGATAGAAGCTAGGAATTTAGGATCATTCTGGTATTATCTATCTTATTGTGTTTGGGTTGAGAACCTGGCCTGGCTAGTTCTAGCATTGATCACAGGACGAAAACCCCGTGGTGAATTTGTTTGGTGGATCCTTCTAGGGTCCACAATTGCACTTCAGTATTGGTCTTCTGTTTTAATGAGCAGCTAAGCATGCCAATACAAAGGCTCAGATATTTTTGGTGTGGGAATGTATCTTTGTTTTCAGTTAATAATATAAATAAAAGGGTTGCATTTCTATATATGTTTGTGTTCTTGTTTTTGATGAAAAGTATTTTTTAAATCAGAACACTAACATGTTCTAGATCTATTGAAATTTTCACTGTTTGGAATTTTACAGTGGTTTCAGAGCTGGTTTTCCCTTCCAGCGTGTGGGTTTATTGCATAAATTCTGAAACTGATTGAGGGTTTGAGGAGAAGCTAGTTTTCAGTGATCTGCCATAATTACCCTAGCTAGAAGTTGATCAATTTCGGTGACTTATTCACATACACCCTAGTAACTTGGTATTTGCAGAAAGATCAATCAGTTTATTGTTATCTTAACATTTAAGATTTTGTAGATCCATGCCTTTCTGATCCAGTTTATCTTTATTCTAGAATTTGTTAGATCTGTGGAGAAAAGAGCTATTGCTTAAGTCCAAAATTAAAAGAGCATTAGATCTGGGGTTGAAACTTAACACTCCAGCATATATCATTAAAACCTAGAAGGCCGATCCATTACTGTCATAATTGTTAATGGGCCACAAGTGGAAGTACTGGAGAGATGCGAGAGCAATTCCAGTGTTTGACGTGCTTGTTGTTGCTGCAAAGGAAAAGATTCTGCATCGGTAGATTATTAAGTTGACCAATTGCGTGGTGGTATCATTATCCGCCTTAGTGATATCCAATTGAAATTATGCATTACCCTTGATATTGGTCATCATATGGCTGATATGGTATTCATTGCCCCTTTGGTTGGACCGACATATGGTGCATCATATGGTCTTCATACAACATCACAAAGAGCCGCATAATCATCTGCATGGAGATCGATTTATTTAACAAGAAGACGAGTTGTTGATTACTCTAGTGCAAAAATTATTTAGATAAGAGGCCAAATAATTATTGCTGAGGGTCGAATTGCCTCTCTGTCTCGAGGTCAATTTACCCCATCTAAGATCAGTCTTGTGCTCAGAAAGTAATGCAAAATGAGAGCATAAATTGGAGGAGTTATTCATCAGTATGGTCAAATTCCGGGTTTATAATTAATATTTGAAGGTTGAAGTTGAAGTGCAAGAGGATCCATTTCTTCTTCAACGGAAGCTGCATTCAGTAGTGATTTCTAGAAGGTCGAGATTGGAAGTTTGTATTCATTAGTCTAGATCTGACGAAATTATTAAGGTTTAGGATCTTACTATGTAAATAGGCATCCAAGTCGCTGCAACATATAATATAGTATAGGAGCAGGAAAAAAATGTGCATATGTCGATGGTTGTATAGCATATATGCCACAGTTGAAGATTCAGGGGTTACTATTCGCGTAGAAGGGGGAACAACATTGTGATCGCTCTGTGGAGAGGGATTGACAAGCAGCGCTAAGGAGGCCAATAATGCCAAATGGATAAGATTTTCAATGAAGCATCTGAATTTCTCAAACTTGGGAAGCTACGTCGATCCATCAGCATTTCAAAGAGATCGGTTCTCTTGCTTCAGGGCCGATCCGTGACGAGTGGAGGACATAAGTTGCAGATTAAAGCCAGTCGACCAAGGATCCGAGACACAATATCGTGGAGCCTTGTGCAATGTTGAAGGGCCATTCATCGCCACAGTTCCGTGTGATCTATGCAGTGCAACAGAGAGAGTGCCATTACAATAATTCATGCACAATCAAGTGAAGGATATCGCAACTCATTGTGGTGAAGAGGAGGGCGAATGGTATGCAGCGCCAGAGCTAGGGACACAACCTTTACGCATTATAAAAAGGTGCCAATACACCCTGTCGAAGGATGCAAGACTGTAGCCCGCTATCACACCGAGTAGAGGAGCGAAGCCCTGAAAGATGACGTTCAACTCCCACCCTACAACACAACTCTTCAGTGTAACAAGCTGTTGTTATAAGCTGTGGGCCAAATTAATAAAATTGGGGGCTTATCTCTCATCGTATTGAAGCCATTCAACATTCATAAGGGCCGATATATCCTTTACGGGTATTGGTTGGAATTTAGGAGATATAAGGATTTAAAAGGGGTTTGATTTATATCCTTTACAGCATATGAGTTTCCATTGGACAATAAGGCATACGTCAAGTATCCATATGGTGCATAGTATTAACACTTCTATTCAACATAGAAAGTTCATCGATTTCCTTATGGAGGCTGAAGATTCAAGCCTAGTTCTCAAAAGGGCGTAAATCAGTTTTATTGAAGAAAGCCGAAGAGAGAAAAAAAGTATTGAGATCCATTAATTCCAAACCACAATGTCATCATTTTACTCTTGGAAATGCCACAAGAATTAGCATAATGATACATCACTTGATTCTATGGGCTACAATACTTCTGTGGATCACATATGGAAACAATATACATATCAAAAGCTAAATCAGAACAACGGGCATTTCTCTCGAAAGGTCCATGTTATCCTTTAGCAGTCAAAAGATATCTGGAAGGAAGATGTAACAAGCAAGTGTCTCTTCGAACTTGGATCCAAATTGCAGTATATAAAGTTAGAAGATGTCCTCCTATAGCTAGACACATTAAATATGGCTTTGAGCTTGATAGAGAAATTAGAATGGGAAGGGTCAAGTTGGGCCTTGAAGCCATCCATGCTTGCTTTGATACAACCTAGGTTCTTGGAGCATTCTTGTGAAAAGGTTAGACTCACAGTCACCTCTTGTCTCAGTAAAATCATAGCCTTAACAACACTGCTATTTCCCTACAATGATGAAATCATGAGGAGGACTTTTAGGGTAATGGTAGATGCACTCCAAGGGTTGGATAGCACCACCCTTATTACTTTTTTCAGAAGCGCACAATTTTGGAATGCATGGCGAAATTCAGAGTTGGTATACTTATGCTGGATCTAGAGTGTGATGACTTAATCATTCAGATGCTCCAATACTTCTACACTAGAATCACAACATCTCATCAAAACTTCATCAAAACAGACATGCAAAAGATCATGTCTCCGATCTTAGGAGAATATAGGGCCATTTGTGAACAATTGAGATCCAAATTGTTGGCCATTTAGAGGAAGGAGCTAATTGTATCACCTGCTGCTTATGAACTAGCTGATGGGTTGATCAAATAGAGCATCAAACTACTTAGAAAGAAGTTAACCAAGGATAAACTAACAAAGATTTGTGGAGACAGCAAGAATGAACTAAGGAGGAAAGGCTTATGCTTTGTATGCAAGGGAGTTTGGGCCCTTAAACATTCATGTCACGGTGATAAGGAGGCAAGAAAGACAGAACAAGAGGAGATTCCTTTAGATCATGGGAGTATTTTCTAGCCGGGTCTATTGATCTTCAAGATGGTGAGCAATATCATGAAATTATTTAGGGAGGCTTGCAGGATGACAAGCATTTGGAAGTGCATGAGGAAATTCTACCTAATGGCATTGATGAGGTAGACTCCTATACAATGGATTTCGTAGATCCCCAGGGGAATATACATAAATAATATCAACAATCAAGTACAGATAAAAGTCCACCAATGCATCTATGTTCGACAGTTGAAAGGGATGAACATATTGTCTCCACAGATGAAGGAGACCTGGGAGATTTGAGTGAGGATCCAGCCATAGTGAACCATTGTGATGAGTATGATCATGAGGAGCAACATGACAAACATAATGTGCAAAATGGACCATTCCTAGAGAGTTGGTCAAAGGCTCAAGTTGAAGATGTGGTCGTTGGGCATTGGGTGCAAACAGATATAGAGACAGTCAGCACGACACTAGAATTTCCAGTAGAAGACTTTCGAGAAAGGATCAAGCATTTCAAGATAGATCTTATGTTGTTGAAGCAGAAAGCCTGGATAGTCCAAGACACTGCCTTACAGGAGAACATAAAATTTGAGGAACTCATAAGGGTATGTGCCGAATCAAATACCAAGTTGTCTAATGTTGAGGAATGACTCAAATCCCTCACAAGGCAGCAAGAGGAGTACGATTGGGAGTTCCAGAGCAGCCCTCTACAGGAATACATAGATAAGGCTTGCAACACCAACAACCCACCTTTATACATTGGGAAGAGCAGGGTAGAGTTCTCCAAATGCATCATGTTGGGTAACCAAGTAGGGCATCATGAATTGAGCATTGTACAACATCAACATAGTACATTTGCAGATATTCATCCTTCCCCAAGTATGGATTGGCGAGAGATTATGATTTAGTATTCTATTGATGGATTGATTCTTTCGAGGATAGTCACAGCCAAGGGCATATTGCAGCTTGGGCCCTTTGGCACGGGCAGTGATGGAGGGTTGAAATGGTACCATAACCCACAGGTCCCAGGATTTAGGTGGCATTGGGATCCAGGAGAATCCATTGGGGGCAGGATTGGCCAAAGGATTATTTGGGATCCAGGTAAATCTATTGAGGGAAGGATTGGTCAGAGGATTGTTTGGGATCCAGGTATCGAAAGATCCATTTAGGACCATTCAACATGGAGGGATGGAACAATACATCAAGTTGTATGGGATCCTGGTATCAATGTACAAATTCTTCTGTTGTGGATAAAAGTGGATCGCTTGAGGAAAAGCAATCTTTGGGCGGAGGATTTGTAATATTCCTTTTCTTGATCCAGTCAAAGTGGACGGAATTGGTCCATGGTATTACCGTGGTATTTTCCCATGGTATTTGTTTTTGTTTTTCGAGGAAAATAATAAAATAAGGTCCATCAAGCCTATAACAAGGGATACAAGCTAGGCATTTAGGATCATTCTAGTATTATCTATCTTATTGTGTTTGGGTTGGCCTGGCCAATTTTAGCGTTGATCTCGGGACGAAAACCCCATGGTGAATTTGTTTGGTGGATCCATCTAGGGTCCACGATTGCGCTTCAATATTGGTCTTCTGTTTTAATGAGCAGTCGAGCATGCCACTACAAAGGCTCAGATATTTTTGGTGTGGGCATGTATCTTTGTTTTCAATTAATAATATAAATAAAAACGTTGCATTTCTATATATGTTTGTGTTCTTGTTTTTGATGAAAAGTATTTTTTAAATCAAAACACTAACATGTTCTAGATTTATTGAAATTTCCATTGTTTGGAATCTTACAAAGACATATATGTGGAATATGGGAGACTCTATAGAGTTTTGTGTATGAAGGCAATAGTCAATAACCTTTGGCGCGGTTCAATGAAGTTCGTAGTAATAAGTCATTCGTGTCAAATAAATATAATACAAAGAATTGGAATGGAATGATTGGTCAACCACAAACTTTTACAACAAAGTCATTAATAACAACCATTATTTCTTAGGCCATAAGTTATTTAATGTTGGTGGATAGTATATGTTTACTATTAAATTTAAACAAATTTAAATCTAATAATAGACATATACTATCCACCAACATTAAATAATCTTAATCTTAAAATATACATTAGGTATTGACTAGGTATTCACTCATGTAACACATATTCCATATAAAATCTATATATATATATAGAATAGTGGAGAGAGTAAAAACTTTTTAGAAAAGGAAATAGTCATTAGCTAGTCATGCACTACAAAGACTCTAGAAGGAATAATTCATCATCCAAAGAATTTTACTTGTAATGAAGTCAATAGTCACTAACATTCATCCCGTAATGACATATTTATCCTGTAAAGGGATTTGTATAAATTTTAATATTGTGTTGACAAAATATATATCTGCAGATACATGAATTTCAAATAAAATAATTTGATAACTCAAAGACTTTTAAATAATGAAGTCAATTTTCATAAATCATTTGGGTGCAATAATTATAATACAAAGACTTTGCCTGGAATAATTGATTGTCCACTAACTTTTACAGATTACAGAGCGAAGTCATTTGTGTGCAATAATTATAATACAAAGACTTTGCACGGAATAATTGATTGTCCACAACTTTTACAGAACGGAGTCCAGTCATTAACCATTCCCATGGTGCAGAGTCATTTGCGTGCAATAATTAATACAAAGATTTTGCATGGAATAATTGATTGTCCACCAACTTTTACATAGCGGAGTCGAGTCATTAAGCATTCCCATGGTGCACGTCACTCTTTATAATTGAGACTTCAAAGACTCTTTATATAATGAAGTCAACAATCGGTAATTGATTGTCCACCAACTTTTACAGAGCGGAGTCGAGTCATTAACCATTTCCATGGTGCACGTCACTCTCTATAATTCAGACTTCAAACAATCGGTAAAGAATATTGGAGTCATTAACCATTCCCATTAACAATCGTTGACCATTGACTGACGTGGCATACAAATATGTGGAATATTGGGAAGTTTAAAGAATTTTAAGTATGAAGACAATAGTCAGTAAGTGTGGGTGAGCGCAGTACATGGACTTCTGTGGTTAAAATTATTTATGATAATGAGGTTAAAGCTATTTTTCTTCAAATAGAAAATCGTAACAATAATAATAATACGCGTAACCATAGTATTCTTAGTGAAGATTATGGTGACAATGAAGTCTCACATTAATATAATTTTAACGATTCTTTAATTTGATAAATAATTATTAGTTTGAATTTATTTTAAATCAAATATTTGGAGATGAAAATATATTATTTTTAAAGTTTTTTTTCATTTTAATATATTTGATTTTTTTACTTTATGATAAAATTAGAGTTAAAAAAATATTTATATTGGTTATTTTTATATATCAAACAAATATATGTTATTTATCAACTGGAAAGAATTATACATTTCCATTATGTTGAGCATGAAATGAATTTCACGTCTCTTTTATACTAAGAAACACACCATTAAATGTTTTAACTATCAGAAATTTGTATTTTCAATAGCATAGTGAGATCTAAAAAGTGTTAGTGTTATTTTCCAATTTTCAAATACAACCAAGTATTGTTGGTTGTAAGTTTAAGTGGGCATCCTTATATGTTCAACAAAGAAAACTAGACCTTTTTCATTATTATATATAGTAGACATTCTCTTATAATTGATACAACAAATCAAATAGATCAATTCCATTATCTCTTGTATAAGGTGTTTTTGGGTTTCAGAGTAGTTTATGTTCTCGGGATATTATTGTAAACATCTTCATGGTATCAGATAAAACCTTTACAAACCCCTCTTCATTTTCTCAAAGATATTTGTAGGTTGTTCCATCTCCAAGATCCAAATCAATAAGATTGAATACCTATTGTTTGTGGCATCATGTTTCTAGTTGTAGATCTAGTTCTTCAACCACATATCCCTTCCTTAGCATTTTAGAGACAACAACATCAAATCATGCATGGATCTTGGGTAATAGTTAAGGATTACTTAAAGTTTTTTTTGGGGGGGGGGGGGGGGAATGTTTGCTTGGACATATAATTATATATAAATTTATAAAACAATCAATAATTAGAACAAGAAATTCCAAAGCAATTGGAATGTGGATGTGGTAATAAAAAACCTAGCCTCCTAAGTTACCTTGGGGAGATTAGGGTCATAAATGTATACTTCTTTCCTCTATTTAAAATCCCATTTATGAGGTTACAAACATCCTCTATTTATTAAGAGTTTTCCCAAGATATAAATTTCATTGAATTCTATGTCTAAGGTGCCAAATTAGAGCCCTTTGAAGATTTTTCGTCGGTGCCACACCACCCTTGGAGAAACACATGGACCTAGGAAGCCACATTATCTGCCACATGTCAATTGTATCATGCATGATAATGTGGCACAAATGGTGGAATATTTAAAGTGTTCCTATAACTTTGAATAATAAAATATCTTTGCAACTTTTCTCATTTCAGCAAGATCGACTTGAAGTCTAGGTATCACCAAGTACCAATTGAACCCTCCGATGTGTGGAAGATTACCTTCAAATCCAATGAGGGCCTTTTTGAATGGTTGGTCATGCCTTTGGGGTTGACGAATTCTCCCACAACCTTCATGAGGCTGATGGATGAAATCTTGCGGCCATTCACTAACTCTTTTGTAGTGGTGTACTTGGATGACATCCTAATCTTCAGCCAGACTTGGGAAGAGCACCTCCACCACATCTGAAAGGTCCTCCAAACACTGTGACAACACAAGTTGTGTGCCAATTTGGAGAAGTGCAATTTTGGCATGACCCAGGTTCAGTATCTGGGATACATTATTGATGAGTGGGAGGTGCATGTGGATCCAACCAAGATCCAAGTCATTCGGGATTGGCCAGCCCCAACCACTCTAACAGAGCTCTGCATCTTTCTGGATCTTGCCAATTTCTACCACAGGTTCGTGTTGGGATTCTCTCATATCACTTGGCCCTTGAGTCAAGTCACCAAGGGAGGAGTGAAATCAAAATTATTTTGGTATGAATCTCAACAAAAGGCATTCATAGAGTTGAAACATCTTCTCTGCTCTGCACTAGTGCTCACATTACCAGACTTGAAACAACCATTTGAGATCGAGACAGATGCCTCTGATTATGATGTTGGGGCAGTTCTTACTCAACAGGGGCATCCAGTGGCACATCACAGTGAGACACTTTCCGACACAGTCTGGAAGTATCCAACTTATGAAAAAGAGATGTATTCCATTGTGTAGGCTTTCCGAAAATGGAAGCATTACATTTTGGGGAAGGAAACGATCATCCACACAGACTGCCAACCCCTGTAGTTCATACAGACATAAGGGAATTTGCAGAACAATCGCCATCAAAAGTGGTCACATACCTACAATAGTTTCATTTGAACATCAAGTACAAGAAGGGCAACACCAATAATGTTGTAGACTACTGCAACCGACCACCGATCATGGTGCTAACCACCGTGCTCAACTCTTATGGGCAAGAGACTTTAGATTGGCCGCTTCTCTATGAAAACGATCCAGAATTCAAACACACATACAAGACACTCTTGGAGGGTAAGAAAATTCCAAATTTTCACCTCTAGGATGCATTGCTATGTCACTTGGGAAACCTTTTTGTTCCTTTAAACGAGCGTGCCAAGAGGATTTGGGAAGAGCACTACAGTCAGGTCGTTAGGCATTTTGAGGTCGAGAAAAGAGTGGCATTACTACAGAAATATTTCTATTGGCCAAACCTTCGACAGGATGTTGGGAAGTACATCGGGTCTTATACTTCCTACGCCATTTCCAAACCGACCATTAAGAAGCAAGACCTCTATACTCCGCTGCTTACCCCTAGTCGACCTTGGGAATGTGTCTCCATGAATTAAATGTCGGGCCTTCCTTCTACTAAGCATGGAAATGATTGTGTTTTTGTGGTTGTCGACAGATTCTCAAAGATGGCCATTATGGCAGCCTGCAAGAATCAGAAGCCATTGTTAAACTCTTCTTTGAATGAGTTTGGGTACACTTTGGTATCCCACAGTCTGTCATCTCAGATTGAGACAATAGGTTCCTCAATAAATTTTGGTCCAACCTCTTGTATTTGTTGTACACCAAGCTCACCAAGTACACAACTTTCCATCCCCAAACTGATGGCTAGACAAAGGTCATCAATAGGATGATCATACACTTTTTGTGCATGTACAAATCAAAGCATCCACGCCAATGGGATGAGATCCTCCCCTATGTACATCACAACTATAATCGGGCTCTCCACAACTAAACCTGTCACAACCCCTTCCAGGTGGGCTTGGGATTCCAACTACTAGGTCCCATTGACGTAGCCATGCCATTTGCGGCTACTCAGGGAGATTTAAATCATGTCTACTCTGAAGTTGATAAGGTGAACAAATTCATTGAGTGCATTCAACACATCCGCCAACAGGTTCATGAAATATTGGACAGAGCCAATGCTAAGTATAAGCAGTGACATGATCAATATCAGGTGCCACACAACTTCCAGGTGGGCAACAAAGTGTGGCTACATTTGCAGAAGGAGCGCCTCGCTAGAATCCACTGCAAGCTTCGCTCGCTCAGGGGACAATGCCTTTTAGCTCAGTATTCCACCATTCCTTGGTCTGCACCCAGTGTTCAATGTGGACCTCATTCAGCCCTACTTTCCACCTCTACTAGACACATCCGACATTCACTACAAGGAAAAGACCCTCTAGCGGAGGTTATAAAGGAGCTTTTTAGTGTTATAAAATTGGCCAAAATTGTCAAAAAACATTTGCTACAAAATCCGTTTTTGGTAATGGAGGTTTTGGCGGAGCTTTTAACGGAATTTCAACACAACTAAAAAACCTGGGCGGCCGGAGGTTATTACAAATGTTTTTTTTCATTGGTGCACTACTAAGGTGTTAACGCACCGGTGCGTGTCATATAGACAGTTGGCCCGGGGCGGTCGAAGGTGCATGCACCGGGCCGTAAGGGTATACAACCGCACTGGGCACACTGTAGGTGATACAACGCATGAGGCCATTCTAATTGGTATTGGGATTTGTGTGGTGCCCATATGTCGTATCAACGCACCGATACGTAGTCTTATAGAAGCGCACCGGTACACAGTATCAGACAAACACACCGATTGTTCTAATTCGTATTGGGATTTGTGCGATGCCCATATGTCGTATCAACGCAATGGTACGTAGTCTTATTGAAGTGCACTAGACCTGCGCATTATCAGATAAACACACCAATTGTTCTAGTTTGTATTAGTATTTGTGCGGTGCCCATAGGTCGTACAAATGCACCGGTGCATAGTCTCACATAAACGCATCAGTGCGCAGTATCACACAAATGCACTGAGATTTATAGTTGGTATTGGTATTTGTACGGTGCCCATAGGTCATAGAAATGCACCAGTGCACTGTATCATACAAACGCACTGGTGTTCATTTTATATTTTTTAGAAACATCGACCTATGATAGTGCAATTATTGCGATTTTTAAGAATTCATTATTCATCAAAAGTTGACACATCTTATAATAGTATTCATATTAGTTAAATTTTTATTAATGAATTTGAATGTGATGTTTGGATTAATTTGTTATATCATATCATAATTATTGTGATTTTTTAAAATTCATTATTTATCAAAATACAACACATATCTTATAACAATAGTCATATCAATTAAATCTTTATTATTGCATTTGAATGTAATGTTTGAATTAATTTGTTATATCATATCATCAAATTTCACATATCTTCATTATAATATTTAATCATCCATAAATTTAATTAGTGGTGTTACATTTCACAGTGACAACGGAGAACACAATAGAATAAATTAAAACATATTTTATTATATATATTGCGAAATGTGCGAAAATTGTGAATGATTTCGCGGCAATTTATATTGCCGCGAAATGTGTTTTAGTAGGGGCTCCGCAAAACTTTCCGGCCGATGGAAAGTTATACCATAGTTCGGCCGAACTTAGATTAAAAGTTCGGCCGAACTAACACGTCACCAATTACACAAAACCAGGCTCTAAATACGGTTCTGCAACTTTGGATTGATTAAATTCCATGAAAGGTTATTAATTAACTGTTGGAACCAAGACAAACATTTTCAGAATTGAATCTACTTTCAGGAAATATAACTTTTATGGAATTTCATAAACGTTTACTAATTTTAATTATTTTTCTAATAAAATAAGTGCAAACAATTTTTGAGGGTCATTGTGATTCAGTGAAATCAAAATTTTTTATCTCCCAAAATACGTTGTAAAAAAATTGAAAAATTTATGGGGCATTACATTGGTCCGTCGTTTCTAATGGGTAGCTTTTAGATTTTTAGTTTATAACTTAAATGTTAAGAAATTTCTTGCGACGCGAAACATATCCAAAATACACAGTTTTTCGTATTGGACCAGTTCAAAAAATTCTAGTAATTATGATATGCATCCATTGGCTTTGTAAATATGACGAAACCAAAGTAGACTCTGTCTAGATTGTTGTAACACATTTTTTTTCTCAAAAACACAAATTTTCAATGAATACAACATTGCGTCATAACATGACTTCTTATGAATCCTTTGATTGTTAAGAAACACACACTCAAAGAAACGCTAAGTTGACATATCAAATCTGCATAAAAAAATTTCAAAAATAAGTAATAGAAAGCTAACAAAATTTCTCACAACTTTTATTTTTATCGCAAAATGAAATTCTACACAGAAAAATTGTTATAGTTTGCAGAAAGTTGAAGAACCGAAAAAAATGAAATTTTTTTCTCAAAAAAGGGCAAAAAGTGTAACCCAGCTTCACATTAAATGCTATGAATGAAGAACTGGACCAAATTGAGAAGAAAAATACCTGGAAATTAATTCCAAGACCCATTGGAAAAATGTCATTGGCACAAAATGGATATTCAAGAATAAGATGAATGAACAAGGGCAGGTAATCAGAAATAAAGCCAGACTTGTATGCAAGGGATATTCACAAATTGAAGGTCTTGATTATGATGAAACCTTTGCCCCTGTAGCTAGAATGGAAGCAATCAGAATGTTTTTTTCCTTTGCATGTTATCATGATTTCAAGGTATATCAAATGGATGTGAAGTCTGCCTTCCTAAATGGAGATCTAGAGGAAGAAGTCTACATGGAACAACCTGAAGGATTCTCATTAACGAATAAACGTGACTATGTGTGCAGATTAAAGAAAGCCTTATATGGTCTGAAACAATCTCCTCGAGCATGGTATTCAAGGCTAGAAAAATACTTTCAAAAACAAGGGTTCAAGAAAGGAGTAGTAGACAACAATTTGTACATAAAGGCTAATGAAAATGAACTCTTAATTGTAGTAGTGTATGTAGATGACATCATGTTTGGTAGCAACAAAGAGAAGTTAACAAAAGAATTTGCTGAAGAAATGAAATCAGAATTTGAGATGTCTATGATTGGGGAGCTCACCTTTTATTTAGGACTTAAAATTCAACAAAAGAACACAGGAACATTCATCTCACAAGAAAAATACTTAAGAGAGATGTTGAAAAGGTTTCAAATGGAAGATTGCAAACCTGTGTCAACCCCCATGATCACTTGATGCAAACTATGTGCTAATGATGGATCAACAGATGTAGATCAAAAAATTTACAGATCCATGATAGGAAGTCTGCTATACCTAACAGCTTCTAGACCAGACATTATGTTGGCTGTAGGACTTGTGGCAAGATATCAAGCAGCACCAAAACAAAATCATTTACTAGCAATCAAGAGAATATTTAGATATCTACAAGGTACTTCACATCATGGCCTATGGTATCCAAAAGGAAAAAGCTTCACATTGACAACATACACAGATGCAGATTGGGCCAGCTGTGTGGATGAAAGGAAAAGCACAAGTGGAGGTGCATTCTATTTGGGAAAAAGTTTGGTGGCATGGCTAAACAAGAAGCAAACTTCTATCTCTGTATCTACAACAGAAGCATAATACATAGCAGCAGCAGCATGTTGCACACAAGTAATGTGGATGAAACAAACTCTCTAAGACATGAAGGTAAGCATTGATGATCCCATTTCAATCAAATGTGACAATACAAGTGCAATAAGTATATCAAAAAATCCTGTATTTCGTTAAAAAAGAAGCACATCCCAATTAAATACCATTTCCTCAGAGAACAAGTAGCACAGAAAGTAGTGAAGTTGGAATATGTACCAACAAAGGAACAAACAACAGACATATTCACAAAACCTCTTGCTAAAGAGCCATTCGAATATCTAAGAGACAAACTAGGGGTAGTGTTTGCAGATGTTACTCTCTGACATGAAAAGAAAGCATCATTCCAGGGGGAGATCAAAAAAAAAAAAAAGCATCATTCCAGGGGGAGATCAGTCAACAAATATTGTCACAAAAGAACCAGAGAAACTGAGCAGTGCATGGAACAGGTCCTCAAGATCAGAGTATTATGGACAAGATTTAGAAACCACACTAGGAATTGTGCAACCCTTTGCCATTGATGTCAAAGGGGGAGGAAAAGAAAGCAAAAGAAGAGTATTAAAGTATTGCCATCAATGCCAAAGGGGGAGACTGTTGGAAATATTATCATTGATGGCAAAGGAGAAGACATAAGCAACACTTGGACAATCATTCAAAGGAGCAAAGAAGCAGAAGAGATCAAGTAGGGACAGATTCAGATAGGATTTTGGGCAAACATAGTTTTGTTTGTCAAGCCCTCAGGCAATTGTAAAAAGGGCCATTTGATTTTGAAGATCTAGCCAAGGACCAGGAAGTTTTGTAAGTAATTTCATTCGGATATATATGGAAGAATTTGTTTCAGTATTATATGAGTATTATTCGATTTAATTTCTATGTGAATGGCCTTGAATTTCAATAACCAATTGTATGAACACTGTGGGATATAATCTCTAAAACTGTGGGCTTAAATGCAATAAGGGCTTGCATATACAGTTGAGAAGATTTGATAATTTGATAATTGGGTCATCGCTCTTTGAATAGATCGATGACACAATGACATTAATTCAATGCTATGAATTCATCGCATGAGTAAGACATATGGTCTGAAGTTAATGCGGGTTAATACACAAGCTATGTGTTTAATCGAAGAATGGTGAGCAAAGACAATCGAAACCGAAGCTATAGTAAGGGTCGATGTTGAAATTGGTTTGAAGAATTACTGAATGGATTGTAGAAAACCGTAGGATGAATTCCGTTCCATAGAATTGATATGTATTTAATCCTGTTGAATGTTGAAGCTGTGTATTCAGCAGTAAGAAGAGAATCAAAGATCGAGCGCATCTTAAACGAGCCCGTCTGAAGGTGAAACCCCAAAAATGGTACAGAGATGGATAGATTTAGTTTGCAAGAATAGTAATGGTGCCACAGAACTAAGAAGACAGAACATGAAGGCGAAATTCAATTGAAATAGAGTTGTGAAGAAAGCAGAACAACAAGCTAAGATATGGCAGAACCCTGAAGATGAAGCAGTTTTGGGAGAACAAAACCAGTAGTTTCGCGCGACCTCAAAAGTGGTAGGTAGAATTCCTCAAAAAAACGTGATATACGCCAACAAGTGACGCCTGTCCATAAGTGGTATTCAATTACCACTTTCATCGCGTAATTTTGAGAGGTTAAAGAGAGTGCAGCTAAGTTGCGTGACACCCGTTGGATGTGCCCCCAAAGTATTGCTGGAACGCGAGGAGAGATAGACCATTGGATCACAAGTGAAGTAGCATGGGTGAAAGGTACGTTAAAAGAATAGTGGGACCCAATATTAAAGGTGCGATGGTTAATGTTTTAAACCAAGGTCGGAGTTTCATATGAAATACAATGGAATATGAACATAGCCCAATGTGTTAATAAAAGGTGAAACCAACATACGTTAACATATATGTTAGCACTTGGGGTTGTATCAAAGTTGAGCTTTGATACAAATCAAATGATATGTATGGTCGCACCATGATATAAGACGGTAAGGTGACTCCAAAGATTGTATACAGTGTTTATTAATTAATTGATATGTGGGCCCAAAGGGATGAGTAAACATTGATCCCATAACTTCAATATGGTTGGTGTTGGTTTTAATCCAAAGATTAAAAACTTTTAATATTTGGATACGCATTGACTACTTACGAACCACATCGACGTTGATATATATTATGTTTGGTATGTGAATGGTAAGCTGTGGGCCCCGAGGACACTTATATATGGTATCACTTGAGATTTAAATCCAAGCTTGAAGGTCTAGTGCCGAAGTTATTTGAATGAGCAAGCATATAAAAACTTTAATATATGTTGGTGTTTGGCCTTTAATCAAAGTCTGAGTTTGTATGAAATGCTAGGACCGAAAATTGTAGGTGCACTGGTTAAACCAAAGTCAAACCTTGGTAAGTTATAAGATGTGAATACACATTGTTATATGTGAGTAAGTGGGCCCACAAAGTTATTTTATAATTTGGTTTTATACTGTTGAAAATGCAGCAAGATGATGGAGCTTAGTGAAATGAAGTCGCCTTCACTAAGTGGGCCCGCAGGCTATTTTTGGTGCAAAGTCTATTTTTAGACTATGTCTATTTTTAGACATATGGAGCATGGTCTGGGAGTTGCGTATGTTATTCTTGGAGTATTGGTTTCAGTTGGTAAAAATAGATGGACCTCATTTTTAGACATTTAGGTCGAAGTCTATTTTTAGACTGTCAGTTAAAATAGAAAAGTCAAATATTATTTACCCTTAATAATATTTAGACTCTAAACTTCAAGCTTACTCTCTTGGAGCACTTCATTTAGCTGCAGAAGTGGCCTGCGATCCGACAGAGGAATTACGCTATTCCTAGGGTTTGGTGAGCTCATGCATGGTTGACTTCGCTAGGGACTTCGCGTTTAAGTTTGGTGGAGTTGATGAGACAAGTTTGGTGGAGTTGTGTTCGGTTTAACTTAGTTGAACTAGTTGAGATTAGTTTAACTAGCTAATCAACTAGTAATGAGTGGAGTGAATTAAATATTATTTAATTCACTAATTATTAACTCATTATTCAACTCAAGAACACATGAGTTCACTACAGTGCATGGACAGTTTAGTGGAGACCAGTGAAAGAGGTAGATGAAAGGGTTGAGATAGCTATCAGTTATGACATTAGTTGTGCATGAGATTTGCACCACACTTGGAGGAAATTGCCAATTATGATTGCGCTGTCAAGCCAAGGAGATTCGAACCTTGGATCTCTCATTAGACCAGCCTTGATTGCGCAATAGAGGCATGCAATTAGTGGATGTGTTTTAAACCTGTGACTTGTTCAAAACCAAGCTAGTTTGTGTGTAACCATTGGAGACAGTACTGAGTACTTGTGAGGAGTATTGTACTGAGATTGTTACATGTTTCTCTTCCATTTTATAATATACTATAGCTGGGGGTTTTCAGCTATAAGCTTTCCCCATACATACTGTGTAATGTGTGTGATGTTTTGATGATCTTTTGATCGCATACCGCTTGTTTTATTTCCGCATGTGTGATGATCTGAGTAGAAGAGATTATGTGTTGCATATGACTTCGAATTGATATGTGACCAGGATAATCTCGGTGGATAAATCTTCATTATTCAGCAAATTTCTACATGGTATCGGAGCTATCGGAGCAGAGATTGATCATCACAGTGATTAACAACTTATTTCGGTAGACAGAGTCTGCATGCGGGCCAGGTAGCCTCTGGATCCATCCTTTCCTTTGAAAGGTGATACATCCAGTAAATGCCCCTGCAGTCGATCTCTGTGCTAGAAATATTTTTTTCTCACAGATCAAGAGCGGTTGAGCTTTGAGTTTGGAATTCGAATTTTGCAGCAGTTTGTTTTCTTGGTGCCGGAGTTGAAAATGTCTTTCAACGGTTTGCGACTCGAATATGCTCTTGAAGGCAGTTCGAATTATGTTGCATGGAAAGATCGCATGGAGGCAGTATTAGAAGATAATGGACTGAAGGAGTTCGTAGATACGGATGTCCAAAAGCCCACTGATCTTGCTAAAGTCGAATCTTGGCAAAAGAAGATAGCGAAATGTCGAAGGATTCTGTTGGAGGGCATTAAGGATCACATTGTATCCAGCCTGCATGGAAAAGCTTCTTCATATCTAATGTGGAAAGCGTTGAAAGATCTATTCCAGAGTAAGAGCGACCAAAGGAAGCTGGTGCTCAAGGATAAGCTCAGAAACATCAAGATGGAGAAAGGCGACAGTATCGCCAAATACCTCACGAAGTTCACTCAATGCAGAGATGAGCTGGGAAGTGTGGGGGTGACTATCGAAGAAGAGGATATGGTGGACCTGGCTCTCCTCGGTCTTCCGAAAAGTTGGCATGCATATCAAGATAGTGTCAATGGTCGGGAGAAGTTTCCGGGATGGGAGCACCTTTGGGCGGATCTCATGCAGGAGGAGATAAGGAGGACTACCAGGGACGGATCTTCATAAAAGGTACCTGATGAAGAAAATTGCACTTTGGCTGCCAAAGAAAAGAAGGGGAAGAGCAAGAAAGCTTCTCAGTCTGCTGCGAAAGGCAAGAAGCAAGACATGTCCAAGGTGAAGTGTTTTCACTGTCACCAGCACGGACACTATGCCACAAATTGTCCGCAGAAGAAGAAAAATAAGAAGGCTGCCGGATCTGCAGCGGGAGAGGCATTGGCTTCTCGATTCGAACTGGATTTTTCACTGATCGCATGCTTGGTTTCAAGTGTGGTGGGATCAGTTTGGTTCTTGGACAGTGGTGCGTCATTTCACATGACCGGAGATCGAGATATGTTTTCAGATCTGGAGGAAAAAGATCTTGGAGTGCACATCGAGATGGGCGATGATGGTAGATACAATGCGACTGGTATCGGTACCATTTCCTTTGAGAGGGAGTCCGGTAAACCTTTCATATTGAAGGAAGTTTTTCATGTTCCAGGATTGATGAAGAACCTGATCTCTGTGGCGATGTTGGAAGACAAGGGGTATGATGTGGTCTTCAGCGAAGGAAAAGCTTTCCTGCGCAGTAAGACAACTGGAGAGACCCGGAAGATAGGGGTTCGAGTCAAGAACCTTTATTAGTTGCAAGTAGATGGCTGCGCAGCAATGGCATGCAAGGCGGGAGAAGTGGTGAGCCGGGATGATGAGGGCGAACTGTGGCACAGGAGATTGGGCCACCTTCACCATGGAGCTTTGAAGATCCTGCAGCAGATTTCTACCGGGCTTCCTAAGGGCACTCTTGCACAGTCAGATCAGTGCAAGGGGTGTACTTTAGGGAGGTATGTGAAAGCCACCTTTCACGAGAAGGATAGTCGCGTCACGACGATCCTTGAGAGAGTTCACACAGACGTGTGTGGTCCTTTCTCAGTTGCTTCTACAGCAAAGCACAAGTACTATGTGATCTTTGTTGACGATTTCTCTCAGAAGTGCTGGATCTTCTTCATGCATAAGAAGAGAGAGACATATTCAAAGTTCTGTGAATTCAAGGCGCTAGTTGAGAAGGAATTGGGAAAGCATGTGAAGGCTCTTAGGAACGACAATGGTGGTGAATTCATCTCTGCTGAATTCAAGGAATTTTGCAGCGCAGAAGGGATTCGGAGAGAGCTCATCGTACCCCATAACCCACAGCAGAACAGGGTTGCTGAGCGGAAGAACAGAACGATCGTGGGTGCTGCACGGGCGATGTTGTATGATCAAAGCTCACCCCTTCACTATGGCCGAGGCATGCAATACAACAGTGTATGTGCAGAACCATTGTCCTCACAAGATTCTTGGCATGAGTACACCGGAGGAGGCGTTTTCTGGCAAGAGGCCTGATATTTCTCATTTGAGAATTTTTGGCTCACCTATCTACATGCATGTGATGAAGGACACCAGAAGGAAGCTGGATCCGACCATAGAGGTTGGAATATTTGTGGGGTACACTGATACACCTCACAACTATCGGGTGTATTTTCCAGACAATCGCAAGACTGTTGTGCGACGGGATATCAAGTTTCAGGAGGAGAAAGCCATGCAATGTTCGCTTGAGAGGGAGCCACTCTTGCATGCAGAAGAGGAGCTATTAGTTCCTAAGGAGGAGCTTCCGGATGTGGATCAGCCACAAGAGGAAGTTCATGAGGTGGAAGAAACCACCCATGCAGCGCCAACCATTAGAGGGCGCATGCGCACTATAGAAGCTGAGCGACTGGCTCCAGATGCAGAGAAGGTTGTAGGACCACCTACAACACAACGCAGACAGAGGCAGTCACCGGATCAGTACACTGGATACATGGCTCTTGTGAGTCAATGTGTCATGACGGAGCCATCCTCTTTTGAGGAAGCTGTGGAGAAACCCGCATGGGTAGATGCCATGATCGAAGAATATGATTCAATCATCAGAAACAGTGCATCGGAGATTGTCCCAAGATCGGAAGGGAAATCAGTGGTGGGTTTGCGATGGATCTACAAAGTGAAGCAGGCGACTGACGGGAGTGTGGAGAAGTACAAGGCGAGATTTTTCGCCCGTGGCTTCGCTGCATCGAGGGGATCGATTATGAGGAGACCTTTGCACCTGTCGCAAGGTACTCTTCCATACGGACGATCCTTGCTCTCTCAGCGCAGATGGGATGGCACATCCATCAGATGGATGTGAAGACTGCGTTCCTCAACGGGGTCATTGAGGAGGAGGTGTACATAGAGAAGCCTGAAGGTTTCGAGATCTTCAGCAGTAAGTCGCATGTGTGCCGACTCAAAAGAGCACTGTACGGGCTGAAGCAAGCACCTCGTACTTGGTACACACGGATTGACAGTTATTTCACCGGGCTTGGATTTTCCAAGAGTGAGGCAGATCCTAACCTGTACCAGATTGTGGTGGAGGGGAAGCTGCTGATCATTGTACTGTATGTAGATGATCTGATTTTGATGGGTGATGAGTTGTTGATACTTTCATGCAAGGAGGACCTTGCTAGAGAGTTTGAGATGAAGGACTTGGGCCTCCTTCATTATTTCCTGGGATTGGAGATTTGGCAGCGCAGTGGTGGACTGTTTGTTTCTCAGGGTAAGTATGCCCGGGAGATACTGGAGAAGTTCAACATGCATGGCTGCAAGCCTGTTGATACTCCTCTTCCGGGTGGTTGGAGGAAGGAGGATGCTACTTCAGCGGAGGTAGTGGATGCCACTGTTTATCGACAGTTGGTGGGGTCGCTTATGTATCTGGTCAATACACAACCCGATATATGCTATGCTGTTAACCAGCTTTCGCAAGCTATGGTTAAGCCTACCAAGCTCTTCTAGAAGGCAAGCAAGCATGTATTGTGTTATCTTAGTGGCACATCGGGATATGGTTTATGGTACAGACAGGAGGATGGAGCGAAGCTTTCCTGCTTCACTGATACAGATTGGGCAGGGAGCCCAACGGACCGAAAGAGCACATCTGGAGGATTTTTCAGCATTGGGTTGACAGCAGTTTCCTGGTACAACAGGAAGAAGAGATCCGTGGCACTCAATTCAGCAGAGGCTGAGTACATGGCAGCAAGCTTGGCTGCATGCGAGGCTATTTGGATGAGGAAGATCCTCGTTGGATTGTTCGGGTTGCATTTGGAGCCTACAGTGATTTATTGTGATAACCAGAGTTGCATTAAACTCTCGGCTAATCGAGTATTTCATGATAGATCCAAACACATCGACATCAGGTACCATCATATCAAAGATTGTGTTCCCGTGGAGAATCATATTGCTTGTTGCCCACGAGGGATCGTGATGTTGACATCTGACGAAGGTGTGCACCAGATGGAAACACCTACAATGAGGCGGTGATAGGGTTGTACATAGGAAACATTCCCAGCGAGAGGAGTGTTGAAAATGCAGCAAGATGATGGAGCTTAGTGAAATGAAGTCGCCTTCACTAAGTGGGCCCGCAAAATATTTTTTTTGGCGCAAGTCTATTTTTAGACTATGTCTATTTTTAGACATATGGAGCATGGTCTCCGGGAGTTGCGTATGCTATTCTTGGAGTATTGGTCATGTTGGTAAAAATATATGGACTCTATTTTGTGAATAGGCCGAAGTCTATTTTTAGACTGCCTCTCCTTAAAATAGGGAAGTCAAATATTATTTACCCTTAATAATATTTGGACTATAAACTTCAGTTTACTCTCTTGGAGCACTTCAGTTCGAGCCTTGGAAGTGGCTCATGCATCTGAAAGAGGAATTACGCTATTCCTAGGGGTTTGGTGAGCTCATGCATGGTTGACTTCAGTTAGGACTTCAGTGGCAGAAGTTTGGTGGATTTGATGAGACAGTTGGTGGAGTTGTGTTCGGTTTAACTTAGTTGAACTAGTTGAGATTAGTTTAACTAGCTAATCAACTAGTAATTAGTGGAGTGAATTAAATATTATTTAATTCACTAATTATTAACTCATTATTCAACTCAAGAACACATCAGTTCACTACAGTGCATGGACAGTTCAGTGGAGACCAGTGAAAGAGGTAGATGAAAGGGTTGAGATAGCTATCAGTTGTGACATTAGTTGTGCATGAGATTTGCACCACACTTGGAGGAAATTTCCAATGATGATTGCGCTATCAAGCCAAGGAGATTTGAACCTTGGATCTCTCATTAGACCAGCCTTGATTGCGTAATAGAGGCAGGCAATTAGTGGATGTGTTTTAAACCTGTGACTTGTTCAAAACCAAGCTAGTTTTGGTGTAACCATTGGAGACAGTACTGAGTACTTGTGAGGAGTATTGTACTGAGATTGTTACATGTTTCTCTTCCATTTTATAATATACTATAGCTGGGGGTTTTCAGCTATAAGCTTTCCCCATACATACTATGTAATGTGTGTGATGTTTTGATGATCTTTTGATCGCATACCGCTTGTTTTATTTCCGGAAGTGTGATGATCTGAGTAGAGGAGATTATGTGTTGCATATGAATTCGAATTGATATGTGATCAGGATAATATCGGTGGATAAATCTTCATTATTCAGCAAATTTCTACATATACAAGGTCACATATTGGCATTTAGCTTCCCATAACGTGAAAGCCCGTGAAATTGGTGGATGGTAAATAAAAGTTAAAATCTGGGTTAATAGTATATGCAGATTGAAATATGGATGAAACCATATGTATGGTTTTCATAAGCCATTAGAGTTTTATGAACAGATCTCAAATCAAAGATTTGAGATACAATTCGCTTCTGCATCATTATTAAAATTGTTGAGTTTGCCAAATTTAAAATTATTTGGGCTAAAACTTGAAAATGCAAATTTATATGAAAAAGAGAATTGAAGAAAGTTTTGTAATAAAATCTAAAGGTGTGATGAGAGAAGAAAGAAGATCAGATTCTAAGATCTGATATGAAAAGGTACACAGAGTTGCAGTAAACAAAGGTATGCAGAATTGTTACACTACAGCAGCAGAAAATAAAAACATACAATGAGCCAAGAACTGAAAGGGTTGAATGAGATATATCCATTCCAAATGTAAATGTAAATGTTTTAATTAATTTTATATTGTTTGTGATGCAAAGGAAAGTCTCCGTGGGAAAAGAAATACCCCACTGTGATATTGAAATGTATACATATTTTTATATTTTTCCGAATGTGCCAGGCATGAAAACGAGAAGGTGGAAAGCAAAGATTCATACCTATTCACTTCGAATTCCCTCTGGAATACAAACAGTCATAAGGTAATCTCTATAAATGATGTCACATAGATATGCATAAAGGAGTTTTAGAGAATGGAGAAATGAGGCAGAGAGGGTAAGAAGAAGGAGGAGTAGATAGAGAAGCTGTGAAGATTCAGAGATGATATAAGGCAGATATGAAGGCTGGTGGACAGCAGTGAAGAAGGAACAGAATAGAGCTGATATCCAGGTAAATCAACATGTGTTTTTTTTATGAAAGAGTGAGGAAGTTGGTGCTTCCATATCAAGTTGTAGCTGGCTGAGGTAGAAGCCTCCAGTAGGTTGTAGCCTACATAAAATAGATGGGAGTTGGAGCTTCCTTGCAAGTTGTAGCTTGCAGAATTGAGGTAGGAGCCTCATGTAGGTTGGAGCCTACAGAAAATCAGTAGTGAGAGGGAGTTGGATCTTGCCTTTGCATCACATCAATAATAATATGTGATTTTCTCCCTTATGGGTTTCCACTTATATCTGGTGTCTATTTACATGATGATTATGTGTTGATACTCTGTATTTAATCTGCTTAATACCTGCTTCTCACTAATTAAGATTGTGGTTTCACTGTACATTAAGTTAATCATGAAATGAAGATGTAAATAAGTGTAAATGAAAGTTTTACAAGACCATGAATTCATTAAACTGATTCACCCCCCCCCCCCTCAGTTTAACAAATGATTCAACAGAAGGTGTAAATTTAGGCACATTAATAAAATACAGCCATGTCAATCTAGATTATTAAAATCCATTACATCATAAAACACTCCACTTTTAACATTCTACATTTTACTCACCTTGAGTTTGGGGGATATTATCCTATGGAAGTTCAATAGAGCCATGTCAATATAGATTATTAAGATCCATTACATCATAAAACACTCCACTTTTAACATTTTACATTTTACTGCATTTGATTTTGGGGAATCCTATCCTATGGAAGTTAAGCTACTTTTAGTTTTTAGGCCTCAAATTTTGCCTTGAATTAATGGGATAAAGCCTTGAGAAATGACAAATGCTTTAAAGTTAATGGGAGAAAGCCCATGACACATGCTTTAAAGTTTGCCTTAAGAGTTTATGGGAGAAATGACACATGTATGAGAGAAATGACACATGTACATGATTTTCCTTAAAGTGGTTGTGGTTTATGGATATTAAAATGAAGAAATTATATTTAGATCTATTCCAGAGATTGACTATAGGGACATTTACTGGATATGTCACCGTTCATAAAAGATGAGATCCAGAGGCTACCTGGCCCTTTACATACTCTGCCTATAGGACTTGTAGAAGTTAACACTACTTGTCCCAATTATACCCTATTAAGTGCTTAGAGGACCCGTTGAGTAGTAGAATTGATTCCTATGGTGAAATAAAATAGTTTAATAGTTTAAAGATATACATGCATAGATTCAATGAGCATAGTTTTGAGATATATAAATCCAAAATGGAATAGTTGTTGGTGACAAATATCAGCGGATCAGTATGGATATATTTGCTTCATTAAAAGGGATTTTTCTAGAAGGATGTTCACTAAGTTGGAAAGAAGGGAAAATATCACAATTATATGTTAATGCATGTGTTTTACATTGAATATTTTTCATTTTATTAAGAATCTATTTGAAACAATTTACTATATAAGGTTAAAACCTATGTTTTGTATCAAATCACTTTTGGTTTCAATGGGAAACTTTTATGGCTAATGCGTTTTTTCTTTTTGTATCAAATTACTTTTGGTTTCAATTGGAAAATTTGATGGCTAATGTGTCTCACAATTATATGTTAATGCATGTGTTTTACATTGAATATTTTTCATTTTATTAAGAATCTATTTGAAACAATTACCTATATAAGGTTAAAACCTATGTTTTATATCAAATCACTTTTGGTTTCAATGGGAAACTTTTATGGCTAATGTGTTTTTTCTCGAAATGTGATAAACCCCATTAAAATGGGAGATATATCGAAATGATTCCTATGGTTTAATAAAACAGTTGAGGAGTTTAGAGATATAGATGCATAAATTCAATGAGTATATTTTTGAGATATATAAGTCCAAAATGGAATGGTTGTTGGTGAACAAATATTAGTGGATCACTATGAATATATTTGCTTCATTAAAAGGGATTTTCTAGAAGGATGGAATAAGTTGGAAAGAAGGGAAAATATCACAATTATATTTTAATGTGCATGTGTTTTACATTGAAATTTCTCATTTTATTAAGAATATATTTGAAACAATTAACTATATAAGGTTAAAACCTATGTTTTGCATCAAATTACTTTTTGTTTCAATGGGAAACTTTTATGGCTAATGTGTTTTTCTTGAAATGTGGTAGAACCCATTAAAATGGGAGATATATCGAAATTATTTCTATGGTTTAATAAAACAGTTGAGTAGTTTAAAAATATAGATGCATAAATTAAATGAGCATAGTTTTGAGATATACAAGTTCAAAATGAAATAGTTGTTGGTGAACAAATATTAGTGGATCACTATGGATATATTTGCTTCATTAAAAGGGATTTTTCTAGAAGGATGTCCACTAAGTTGGAAAGAAGGGAAAATATCACAATTATATGTTAATGCATGTGTTTTACATTGAATATTTTTCATTTTATTAAGAATCTATTTAAAACAATTACCTATATAAGGTTAAAACCTATGTTTTGTATCACATCACTTTTGGTTTCAATGGGAAACTTTTATGGCTAATGTGTTTTCCTCGAAAGGTGATAGACCCCATTAAAAGGGAGATATATCGATATGATTCCTATGGTGTAATAAAATAGTTGTTTAGTTTAAATATATAGGTACATAAATTCAAGGAGCATAGTTTGATATATATAAGTCCAAAATGGAATAATTGTTGGTGCTAAAATATTAGTGGATCACTATGGATATATCTGTTTCATTAAAAGAGATTTTTCTAGAAGGATGGACTAAGTTGTAAAGAAGGGAAAATATCACAATTATATGTTAATGTGCATGTGTTTTACATTGAATAGTTTTCATTTTATTAAGAATCTATTTGAAACAATTAACTATATAAGGTTAAAACCTATGTTTTGTATCAAATTACTTTTGGTTTCAATGAGAAACTTTTATGGCTAATGTGTTTTTCTCGAAATGTGATAGACCCCATTAAAATGGGAGGTATATCGAAATGATTTTACTATGGTGAAATAAAATAGTTGACTAGTTTAAAGATATAGATGCATAAATTCAATGAGCATAGTTTTGAGATATATAAGTCCAAAATGAAATAGTTTTTGGTGAAAAAAATATCAGTGGATCACAATGGATATATATGCTTCATTAAAAGGGATTTTTCTAGAAGGATGTCCACTAAGTTAGAAAGAAGGGAAAATATCACAATTATATGTTAATGCATGTGTTTTACATTGAATATTTTTCATTTTATTAAGAATCTATCTGAAAAAATTAACTATATAAGGTTAAAACCTATGTTTTGTATCAAATCACTTTTGGTTTCAATGGGAAACTTTTATGGCCAATGTGTTTTTTATTTTTGTATCAAATTACTTTTGGTTTCAATGAGAAACTATTATGGCTAACGTCTTTTTCTCAAAATGTGGTAGACCCCATTAAAATGGGAGATATATCGAAAAGATTCATATGGTGTAATAAAATAGTTTCAAGTAGTTTAAAAATATAGATGCATAAATTCAATGAGCATAGTTTTGAGATATAAAAGTCCAAAATCGAATAGTTGTTTGTAAACAAATATCAGTGGATCACTATGGATATATCTGCTTCATTAAAAGAGATTTTTCTAGAAGGATGACCACTAAGTTGGAAAGAAGGGAAAATATCAAAATTATACGTTAACGCATGTGTTTTACATTGAATATTTTTCATTTTATTAAGAATCTATTTGAAATTCAATTCAATGAGCATAGTTTTGAGATATATAAGTCCAAAATGGAATAGTTGTTGGTGAAAAAATATCAGTGGATCACTATGGATATATCTGCTTCATTAAAAGGGATTTTTCTAGAAGGATGGACTAAGTTGGAAAGAAGGGAAAATATCACAATTATAAGTTACTACATGTGTTTGACATTGAATATAAAAGTGGACTAAGTTGGAAAGAATGGAAAATATCATAATTATAAGTTAATGCATGTGTTTTACATTGAATATAAAAGCTTTTTTCTCTCTCGCATTGTTTGATTCCTGATCTTATAAAAGGTTTCCACTAAATCCATTCCCTATTACTTTTCATGTGAACCACATTCCCAAAACCACCCATCTACGTACTTAAGACTTTTTTCATGTTTTGAAAATATTAAAACATCTACTTGTAATCCTAGAGAGTCCTCTGATGCATCTTGGAATCTTACAGCTGGTCATATTGAAACAAAACTGCTACAGGGTTTAGGTAAGAGTTTTATGTCTTCACTTGGGGATGATGTGCTTTCAACATCTAACACACTTGGAGTAAATCACCAATCCATGATTAGAATAAATTACCAACCTTGGCACAAAGAGTTATTATCAGATTTTCCTGGGCTAATTCAGACTAAAAGTTTTCATAGGTTGAACACTAACAAAGAATGTTCAAAACGTTTCATGTCTGGCATCGGTAAGATTTCTGCTATTCCTGAAGAGAGTGATAAGCCTGGTGGTAATGGTGACTCTGATAACTACAGTAATTGGCCCTCTAAAGAACAATATGACAATGCACATGCATTTGTGCATGTATTGTCAGGTGTTGAATTACTTGAAGCATTGGGACTGCCTTTCAAAAAAATAAGAACAAACAAAGGTATGTGGAATGAAATATTATTTCATGGACAAGATGTATGCAGTTCAAATTTGGGAACAGAAAATGTTGGAATCTCTCATAGGTCAGATTACCATTCTGAGTTGGATATGTCTTAGAGAGTTTGGATGTATCTGTAGTTAATGCACCTGAAGGGTGGTTTTTTCCTGATTCCAAATTTAAAGATCTTTTAGATGCTATAGTTGCTAATGTTTTCCCAACGCCTAACCGAGGCACAATTGAAAATATATCCTCTAGAACTATATGTTCAAAAATAACAAACTCTGCATCTTGAAAGGTTTTATCTTTCTAGGTAAGGTGCTACCTAACTCACCTACCTGGCTAGATTTTTTTTCTCCTAGCCCAAACTGAAGGGAAAGAGCATTAGATTATGATTCTAAGGAATGAAATTTTGCAATATAAACAAATAGAAACGAGTGCAACTTATATAATGTAAATTTAATTTATAGTTAGGACACTAGCTCCTTAAATATGGCAAAGTCCAACCATAGAAATTTGCAGAAATTCACATAGATACATAGAAATTCACAGAAATAGATACATAGATATTGGCAACATAGATACATATAAATTCACATAAATTCGCATGTTATAAGCATAGATACATAGATACATACCTGGAAATTTGCAGAAATTTGCAGAGGAAGCCGGAACGAAGATGAAGATGGGCAATCCCTGAAGACGTCATGGAAGACGTAGACCAAATTCCCTTCGAAAAAAAAAGAATTAAATTAAAATCAAACCAAAAAAATCAACAAAACAAAATTACAAAAAAAAGAGCAATTGCAACTGCAAAATCAACAAAAATCAACAAACTTACCTCGTCATCGCGGCGCAACTGCAAATCAACAAAATCACCTTATCGTCGCGACGCAACTCCAAATAAAAAAAATCACAAAGCGCAACAGAGCAACAAAGCGCAACAGAGTGCAATAGAGATGCGTGAGATAGATGTGAACAAGAAACCTGTAAAATTTTGTGGGCCGATATATTTATAAAATACAATTTCGGCCGAACTATTTTAAAAGTTTGACTGAACTAATAGTCCAGCCGAACTTTTGTTGCCGGTTTTTACATCTCCGTCCAAAAATATGTTTGCCCACGCCATTAGTATGCTGTCAATGTAAATGGTAGAACGAGTTTGGCTGAACTAATTTCAAAATTTCGGCTGAATTATTGAGAAAAAAAATTTTCCACCCCCGATTCTCACAAAATTGTAACCCATCTTCGGATTTTTACCCCTTTGCTAGCTTCTTCAAACTTCTTTGGCTCTATTTGTGATAACATGGCTAGGTATACTTATTTTGTCTGTTCAGCTAACTGTCTTTTAGTCTGTACTCCAACACTCTTGTCCCCAATGATTTGATCTTTTGGATGATTCTTTTGAGTGTGTCTTGAGGGACCTTTTGAGTTTAATTTAGTATCTTCTGTTGTCTTGCTGAGTTCATCGTTATCTTGGTTCTCTTCTTCATGATCTTCTGGAGGATTGCTGCATCTTGTACTTCTTGTTCTGTTTGGTAGATCTTCATCAAATCTTACATCAATGCTTTCCAAAATTTTGTGTAGTGTTTTGTTGTAGCACCTGTAACCCTTACTCTTGGATGCATATCCTAAAAATATTCCTTCATCAGCTCTTGCATCAAACTTTCCCAGGTTTTCATCATTATTTTTTATGAAACACTTGCTTCCAAAGACTCTAAAGAGCTTGATTGATGCTGGTTTACCATGCCATATTTCGTAAGGAGTCTTGTCGTAGTTTGGTCTTAAATGAGCTTTGTTAAGAATGTGAACAACTGTGTGTATTGCTTCTGCCCAGAAGGTTTGGGGAATGTTACTTTCTTGCATCATTGCTCTGGAAATATGTTGTACTGACCTATTTTGTCTCTCTGCCATTCCATTCTGTTGAGGTTTACCAGCAATTGTAAGCTGTTGTTTTATCCCATGTTCATTGCAGAGGTCTACAAAATCATAGTATGTGAATTCACCTCCTCTGTTTGATCTGATGCACTTTAGCTTGCATCTTGTTTGATTTTCTGCCAATGCCTTGAATATATTGAATTTCTCAAGTGCTTCAGATTTATATTTGAGAAATGCCACCCATGTCATTATGGAAAAATCATCTATTATCAGCATGAAATAAGATTCTCTGCTTGGTGCTTTAGTTCTTGAAGGTCCACACAGGTCCATGTGAACAAGCTGAAGAGGTCTACTTGTAGATAGTTTCTCTTTGGTCTTGAAAGATGTGCAGGTCTGCTTGCCTAGTTGGTAGGATTTACATATGGTATTTGAAGGCTTCTTTACTGATGGCATATCTCTGAATGCATTTTTCTTGCTCAGACTGATGATGTGGTCAAAGTTAAGGTGTCCCAATCTTCTATGCTATAACCATGATTCATCAAGTTTTCTTAGGTGGCATTCTTCATTCTCTTCTTTCACTATATAGACATTACTTTATGTTTGAATACCTTTGATCAAGGTCTTTCCTGTGGTGCTTGATCTTACTTCACAGTCTTGTGCTCTAAAAAGAACCTCACAGCCTTTGTCACACATTTGACTGACACTTAGCAGATTGGCTTTTAGCCCATCCACAAATAGTACATCTTGAGCCTTTCCTCTTCCATTATCTAGGCTGACTGAGCCTTTCCCTTTGATTTGACCTGCTTTATCATTGCCGAATGTTACATTCCCAGATTTATTTTCATCGAACGTTACAAACTTGCTTCGATCTCCAGTCATATGTTTTGAGCATCCACTGTCCAAATACCATTGGCTTTTCTGGTCTTGAGCTATTAGAGCCAGGTCACACTTATTCAACTTCTTTTTCCACTGAATGCATCCTTTTGTTTGGTACCTTTCCTGAGATGATGGACCACATTCTCTGAGAGGACATTTGTTACACTTGTGCCCAACTTGAGGGCAGTCACAACATTTGATCATGTTTATGAATGAATTATGTACACGAGTGATTCTCCATTGTTCATCCATCTCCTTGAGTTTCCATACATCAGTCTTTTTCCATTCATTCTCCACTCCTTGGCTTTATGGCCGAACTCCTTACAGTAAAAACAATACCCATAAAAACAATTAGCATACCTGATGAAGGGTTGTCTTCTCCATTTGTTTGCTTGAGGTAGTCTTTTCACTTTTTGCATCCTTTGCTGGTTGGAATCGATTCTCCTTTTATGATAGTATTCAACAATATGTCCCAGTTTGTGGCAGGCATAACAAGTGATATTTTTAATAGGGGGAAGAATCTCCTTTGATAGCTTCCAAATTTTATATATTCAGGAGTATATGAGCCTTTTTCCGTTGACTTTTTATTTATTTCATTCTTTTTCATTTGATGTTCCTTCATGTTTCTGTTTACTTCATTGCAGGCTTCTACTTCTGTAGGAACCTTCTGAGCTGCTTCATTATCCTTAACAACTTTTACAAAAATGATATTCTTGTTATCAGTTTCTTTGACTTTACTTGTTTATCCTTCATAGCCTATCCCAATTTTTATCAGAGGAGATCTTTGAGCATCTAGTATTTTATTCAACTTATCAGAGCTTGTCATTTGAGGAGTGTTTATTGAAAATTTCCTTTGGGTGTTTTCTAATTTCTTCCTTAAGCATACTACTTCTTCTTCCAATTTCTCTTGCTTCTGAATTTTATCCTCAATTTTCTTAAGTAGAGTTTCTTCTACCTTCTTGGCTTATTCAAGCTCTAATTTCAACTGAATGAGGTCTTCTGAATTTTGTTCTTATCTTACATATTTGAGGAGAATGTCTTTATGTTTTCTGCACTTTAGTTTAAGTCTGTATATTTCCTCTAGGGCACTTCTTAGCTCCCCCTCAAGATCAACTTCACCTTCTTCCTCATCTTCTAGAAGGAATCCTTCAAGTTCTTCCTTGGCCATCAATACAAATTCAGAGGTTCCTTCTTCATTTGAGGTTTCATCTGAGTTTTCAGATGCACTGCTATCTTGTTGAGCATAAAATGATTTTCTCCTGTATCTATTCCCTTTCTGCCAGTTCTTTGATATGGTTTTCTCTGTCTCTTGAGTCTGATTCTTTGTCTTTTTATGAGGAATCTTAGATGCGTAGTGTCCAACTCTTCCATAGTTAAAGCATTTAAATGGAAGTTTACCTTTACACTTGCCTGAGCCTATGTCCAATCTTCTGACAAATTTGGCCTCTTCTTCATTAGAGAAGGAGCATGTATCTTCTTTTTCTTCTTTGTTCTTCTATGTCTTAAAGTCTTCCTCCCTCACATTTGACTTCCTCTATGGCAGTATCATCTCATAGGCTGTTAAGTTTCCAAGTAATTGGTTCATGGTCAAAGTTTCCCAATCAACTGTTTCTTCTATGGCAAAAATCTTGGGGTTAAAGCTGGATGGTAAGGATCTTAGAATATTTTGAACAATTACACATTATTTTATGGTTTCTCCTAGAGCTTTCATGTTATTCACAATTTTTGCAACCCTTAAGAAGAAGCTGGAAATGTCTTCATCATCATTCATTTTTATATTTTCAAACTAAGCTCTATAGACTTGTAGTTTGGCTATCTTCACCTTTTTGTCTCCCTCATGGATGCCTTCTAATGTATCCCATATTTCTTTGGAAGTCTTGTTGTACATTACTTTGATAAATTCTGCCTCACATAGTCCACTTAAGAGATCATTCATGGCTTTTGCATTAGCTACAAAATCTAGTTTGGCATCTTTCTCCGAGTCAGACTCCTTTAGGGCATATCCCAATTCCACAGCAGCCCAAACTTCTATTCCTAGAGACATTATGTACGTCCTCATTCTTATTTTCCAGAAGGCATAATTTGTACCGGTGAAAAAAGGGGCTTTATTTGTTGAGCATCCTTCTAGACTAGCCATCATGGGGACCTAGGATCTCCCTCCAGTTGTTAAACTGATATAGAAGGAACCCGCTCTGATACCAATTGTTGAATCCTTTATTAAACTGAGAGGGGGGGGGGGGGTGAATCAGTTTAATGAATTCATGGTCTTGTAAAACTTTCATTTACACTTATTTACATCTTCATTTCATGATTAACTTAATGTATAGTGAAACCATAATCTTAATTAGTGAGTAGCAGGTATTAAGCAGATTAAATACAGAGTATCAACACATAATCATCATGTACATAGACACCAAATATAAGTGTAAACCCATAAGGGAGAAAACCACATATTATTATTGATGTGATGCAAAGGAAAGATCCAACTCCCTCTCACCACTAATTTTCTGTAGGCTCCAACCTACAGGAGGCTCCTACCTCAATTCTGCAAGCTACAACTTGCAAGGAAGCTCCAACTCCCATCTATTTTATGTAGGCTACAACCTACAGGAGGCTCCTACCTTAGCCAGCTACAACTGACATCTATCAAGCTACAACTTGATATGGAAGCACCAACTTCCTCACTCTTTCATAAAAAAACACATGCTGATTTACCTGGATATCAGCTCTGTTTTGTTCCTTCTTCACTGCTGTCCACCAGCCTTCATATCTACCTTATATCATCTCTGAATCTTCACAACTTCTCTATCTACTCCTCCTTCTTCTTACCCTCTCTGCCTCATTTCTCCATTCTGTAAAACTCCTTTATGCATATCTATGTGACATCATTTATAGAGATTACCTTATGACTGTTTGTATTCCACAGGGAATTCGAAGTGAATAGGTATGACTCTTTGCCTTCCACCTTCTCGTTATCATGCCTAGCACATTCGGGAAAATATAACAATATGTATACATTTCAATATTACAGTGGGGTATTTCTTTGCCCACGGAGACTTGCCTTTGCATCACAAACAATATAAAATTAATTAAAACATTTACATTTACATTTTCAATGGATATATCTCATTCAACCCTTTCAGTTCTTGGCTCACTGTATGTTTTTCTTTTTTGCAGCTGTAGTGTAATAATTCTGCATACCTCTGTTTACTGCAACTCTGTGTACCTTTGCATATCAGATCTTAGAATCTGATCTTCTTTCTTCTCTCATCACACCTTCAGATTTTATTACAAAAGTTTCTTCAATTCTCTTTTTCATATAAATCTGCATTTTCAAGTTTTAGCCCAAATAATTTTAAATCTGGCAAACTCAACAATTTTAATAATGATGCGGAAGCTAATAGTATCTCAAATATTTGATTTGAGATCTGTTCATAAAACTCTTATGGCTTATGAAAACCATACATATGGTTTCATCCATTTTTCAATCTGCATATACTATTAACCTAGATTTTAACTTTTATTTACCATCCACCAATTTAACAGGCTTTTACGTTATGGGAAGCTGAATGCCAATATGTGACCTTGTATAAAACCAATTTATAAAATAACTTTGTGGGCCCACCAGCTTACATATAAAAATGCGTCTTCACATCTTATAACTTACCAAGGTTTGACTTTGGTTTAACCAGCGCGCCTACAACTTTCAGTCCTAGCATTTCATACAAACTCAGACTTTGATTAAAGGCCAGACACCAACATATATTAAAGTTTTTATATGCTTTCTCATTCAAATAAATTCAACACTAGACCTTCGAGCTTGGATTTAAATCTCAAGTGATACCATATATAAGTGTCCTCAGGGCCCACAGCTTACCATTCACATACCAAACATAATATATATCAACGTCGATGTGGTTTGTAAGTAGTCAATACATATCCAAATATTAAAAATTTTCAATCTTTGGATTAAAACCAATGCCAACCATATTGAAGTTCTGGGATCAATGTTTACTCATCCCTTCGGGCCCACATATCAATTAATTAATAAACATTGTATACAATCTTTGGAGTCACCTTACCATCTTATATCATGGTGCGACCATACATATCATTTGATTTGTATCAAATATCAACTTTGATACAACCCCAAGTGCTAACATATATGTTAACATATATTGGTTTCGCCTTTTATTAACACATTGGGCTATGTTCATATTCCATTGAATTTCATACGAAACTCCAACCTTGGTTTAAAACATAAACAATCGCACCTTTAATATTGGGTCCCACTATTCTTTTAACGTACCTTTCGCCCGTGCTACTTCACTTGTGATCCAACGGTCTATCTCTCCTCGCGTTCCAGCAATACTTTGGGCGCACATCCGACGGGTATCGTGCAACTTAACTGCACTCTCTTTAACCTCTCAAAATTACGCGATGAAAGTGGTAATTGAATACCACTTATGGACACGCGTCACTTGTTGGTGTATATCGCGTTCTTTTGAGGAATTCTACCTAACACTTTTGAGGTCGCACGAAACTACTGGTTTTGTTCTCCCAAAACCGCTTCATCTTCAGGGTTCCGTCATATCTTAGCTCATCATTCCGCTTTCTTCACAACCCTATTTCAATTGAATTCCGCCTTCATGTTCCGTCTTCTTGGTTCTGTGGCACTGTTACTGTTCTTCCAAACTAAATCTAGCCATCTCTATACCATTTCTAGGGTTTCGCCTTCAGACGGGCTTGTTTAAGATGCGCCCGATCTTTGATTCTCTTCTTACTACTGAATACGCAGCTTCAACATTCAACATGATTAAATACATATCAATTCTATGGAATGGAATTCATCCTACATTTTTCTACAACCCATTCAGTAATTCTTCAAACCAATTTCAACATCGACCCTTACTACAGCTTCGGTTCCAATTGTATTTGCTCAACATTCTTCAATTAAACACACAGCTTGTGAATTAACTCGCATTAACTTCAGACCATACGTCTTACTCATGCGATGAATTCATAGCATTGAATTAATGTCACTGTGTCATCGATCTATTCAAAGAGCGATGACCCAATTATAAAATTATCAAATCTTCTCAACTGTATATGCAAGCCCTTATTGCATTCAAGCCCACAATTTCATAGATTATATCCCACAGTGTTCATACAATTGGTTATTGAAATTCAAGGCCATTCACACAGAAATTAAATCGAATAATACTCATAAAATACTGAAACAAATTCTTCCATATATAACTGAATGAAATTACTTACAAAAATTCCTGGTCCTTGGCCAGATCTTCAAAATCAAATGGCCCTTTTTACAATTGCCCGAGGGCTTGACAAACAAAACTCTATTTGCCCGAAATCCTATCTGACTCTGTCCCTACCTGATCTCTTCTGCTTCTTTTCTCCTTTGAATTATTGTCCGGGTGCTGCTCATGTCTTCTCCTTTGCCATCAATGACAATATTTCCAATACCTTCCATGTTGCTTTATTCTTTTAAAATGTTTAAAGTGGAGTGTTTTAGGATCTAATGGATATAAATAATCTAGATTGCACGTTAAATATGATGTAATGGATCTTAATAATCTAGATTGACATGGTTTTATTTTATTAATGTACCTAAATTTACACCCTCCATGTTGCTTTATTCTTTTAAAATGTTAAAAGTGGAGTGTCTTATGATGTAATGGACATAAATAATCTAGATTGACATGGCTACAGTGATATGATGATAGTGTAGGTTGATGTTGAAGTTGTATAATTCTTGTACATATCAATTATTATAAATTATTAAACAATTTGATAAGTGCTAAATCATAATTCTTATTAAGGACATAACTAATTTTTGATGATAGTGTAGGTTGATGTTGAAGTTGTAAAATTCTTGTACATATCAAGGATGAATGAAACTATACAAGCCAAAATGACATTATTATAAATTATTAAACAATTTGATAAGTGCTAAGTCATACTTATTATTAAGGACATAACTAATTTTCATAACAAAACTCTGATATATAAGCACAGTCTTCAATTCCATTGTTTTGTAGGTAAAGTACTATTTGCACATTAAAGCATTTTATAAGGTTACTCTAAAACTAAAGGCTTTCTCCCATTAATTAAAGGCAAACTTTAAAGCCTAAAAACTTAACCTAAAGTGGTTGAACTTCCATAGGATTTTAATTTGCCCCTTGAGTGTTAACTTCTACAAGGTTTTATAGGCAGAGTCTGTAAAGGGCCAGGTAGTGTTAACTTCTATAAGTTCTAAAGGAAGAGTCTGTAAGGGCCAGGTAGCCTCTGGATCTCATCATTTCTGAAAGGTGACATACCCAGTAAATGCCCCTACAGTCAATCTCTGGAACAGATCTAAATAGAAGTTCTTTAATTTAATATCCATAAACCACAACCACTTTAAGGCAAACTGTGTACATGTGTCATTTCTCCCATACATGTGTCATTTATCCCATAAATTCTTAGGCAAAGTTTTTAAAGCATATGCCATGTTGGCTTTCTCCCATTAACTTTAAAGCATGTTTTTAGTAAGTGCATAAAATAATTTTGCAAACCATGTAAATGTCATTTCTCTCACAAAAGGCTTTCTCTCATTAATTCAAGGCAAACTTTAAGGCCTAAAACTTGAACCTAAAGTGGCTGAACTCTCATAGGATTTTTAACTTCCATAGGATTTTAGTCTGTATGTTGAGTGTTAACTTCTACAAGTTCTAAAGGCAGAGTCTTTAAGGGCCAAGTAGCCTCTAGATGTCATCTTTTCTCAAAGGTGACATATCCAGTAAATGCCCCTATAGTCAATCTCTGGAACAGATCTAAATAGAAGTTCTTCATTTTAATATCCATAAACCGCTACCACTCTAAGGCAAACCTTGTACATGTGTCATTTATATCTTCTCCCATAAAATTTTAGGCAAAATTTAAGGCATGTGTCATTTATATATTTCATTTCTCCCACAAACTCATAAAGGTGTTACCTTTGACATAACTAGTTGTTTTAGTAAGTGCATAAATTAATTTTGCAAACCATGTAAATGTCATTTCTCCCACAAAATAAAGGCTTCTCCCATTAATTCAAGGAAAAATTTAAGGCCTAAAAACTAAACCTAAAGTGGCTGAACTCTCATAGGATAGTATCCCCCAAACTCAAGGCTTTCCCCCATTAATTCAAGGCAAAATTTAAGGCCTAAAAATTGAACGTTGTTTTAGTATGTGCATAAAATGATTTTGCAAACCATGTAAATGTCATTTCTCCCACAAACTAAAGGCTTTCTCATTAATTCAAGACAAACTTTAAGGCATAAAAATTGAACCTAAAGTGGCTGAACTCTCATAGGATTTTGAACTTCCATAGGATTTTAGTCTGTATGTTGAGTGTTAACTTCTATAGGTTCTAAAGGCAAAGTCTATAAAGGGACAGGTAGCCTCTGGATCTCATCTTTTCTCAAAGGTGACATATCCAGTAAATGCCTCTATAGTCAATCTCTGGAATAGATCTAAACAGAAGTTCTTCATTTTAATATCCATAAACCACTACCACTCTAAGGAAAATTTTTTACATGTGTCATTTCTCTCTTCTCCCATAAAATTTTAGGCAAACTTTAAGGCATTTGTCATTTCTATTTCATTTCTCCCACAAAATCATAAAGGTGTGACCTTTGACATAACTAGTTGTTTTATTAAGTGCATAAAATAATTTTGCAAACCATGTAAATGTCATTTCTCCCATAAACTAAAGGCTTCCTCCCATTAATTCAAGGCAAACTTTAAGGCCTAAAAACTGAACCTAAAGTGGCTGAACTCTCATAGGATAGTATCCCCCAAACTTAAGGCTTTCCCCCATTAATTCAAGGCAAACTTTAAGGCCTAAAAACTAAACGTTGTTTTAATAAGTGCATAAAATAATTTTGCAAACCATGTAAATGTAATTTCTTCCACAAAATAAATGCTTCCTCTAATTAATTCAAGGAAAACTTTAAGGCATAAAAACTGAACCTAAAGTGGCTGAACTCTCATAGGATAGTATCCCCAAACTAAGGGCTTTCCCCCATTAATTCAAGGCAAACTTTAAGGCCTAAAAACTAAACCTAAAGTGGCTGAACTTCCATAGGATTTTAGTTTGTTGGTTTAGTCTTAACTTCTACAAGTTCTAAATTCTTGATCTCATCCTTTCTTAAGGCATGTTATTGGACTAGATGTGATTTATGCCATAAATTTTAAGGCAAACTTTCATGAAAACCATGCATGAACCATGTATACATGTGTCATAAATCTCCCTTAAACTCTAGGCAATGCAATCTTTAACGCATCTCATTTCTAGATGTGAATTCTACCATAAAATTTAAGTCAAACTTTAAGATAAACCATGCACATGTCATTTATCTCATGCACATGTGTCATTTCTCCCATGCATTTGCAATAAATGTCAATTTAATATATTTTTATTGAATTTTTTTTTTCAGGGATAAAAAAAACCATTAAACATGGTTGAAAAATGGAAATTGTGCATAGATGTTTCTTGCTATTCCATTCCAGGGAAAGCAGTGATTACATATGTGTTTTCCAGTATTGCGACTAGCAAAGTCGTCCAAAGGAAAACGAATATACCGGGAAGAACAACAAACAACGAGGCATATTATATTGCATTGATAGAAGGCTTGGGAACAACTATGGAGTATGGATCAAATGGAATTGTAGTTTTCACCAATTATGAACATGTGTGCAACCATATGAATGACATGTACCAAGTTAAGAAGGAGAGGCTAAAAGAACGACATGGAATAGCAAACAATATTGTTAGCCAATTTCAAATTTTTAGTATAAGACATTGTGAAAATGTGAACATTAGGGGAATTTTGAGGTCTAAAATGGGTCTCCTAAGGAAATAAAAAAATAATAGCTAAACCAATAAAATAATATTTATGAATTTTCAATTCACCTTTTGCACCAAAATCCATGTAACCATAGTTAAATTCAATTCAAAATTTGTACCAAAATAAAATTAATAAAAAAATTGTATTGATGCGACTATAAATAAGAATAAGCTTTTCAAGAAAAAATGATTATAATTGAACAACTAATGCATTTGTCCTTTGTACTTAAATAACTTAAAATAAAATATAAATATAAATTTATAAATTCTTAATTTTATTACATGCTATTAATAAAAACTTATATTATTTAAATTGTATAATAACATCTAATTAATATACTATCTAAAAATAATATAATATAAAATAATAAATTTATAGGGATATGCATTGTTTCTTTCAAGAAATATGAAATGACAATAATATTATTTTATTCAAAAAGTGTGAAATGACATTTATTATGAGTACTTTACTTTTGACTTTAAAAGTACTTAGAGCACTACCATAGTTAACCATGAGTTTTTATCCACCATTGAGAATGTGACATGTAAGTACCTTTAACTTAAGCAATGCCACCTCAACCATTAGGGATGATGTCATCCCCTAAAATGTGATTGGTTCTCATAAAGTGAATTTTGATTGTACATTTTCCTTAGGAGGCCCATTTTAGACCTCAAAATTCCCCTAATGATAAGATGTCTACTGATTTATTGCGTGGGGCAATGCCAATTCAAGATTTATATATCAAAGATGAATTAATATATGGATTAGAATTATACGGGGCAATGCCAATGAAAGATTCATCTCTCAAAGATGAATTAGTTTTGAGACGTTTTTCTTCAAAAATTCAAGATTCATCTCTCAAAGATGAATTAGTGTTGAGATACTCTCCTTCAAAATTTATTGATAGACATTGTAACATATCTTGGATATGTGTGCGTTTTGTACTTATAAATGCGTCTTTTTTAATGACCATGTATTTTTTTCAATTATATACCAAATGTGCTCACACCACACCATGGAAGGTGCAACTTGGTGAACTTCACATTTGCAAAAAGTGGTAGACTTCACATTTTTATAAAATTAAAATGCGAGGACTTCAACAAATTTTTGTTCAAAATGGAGTTTCACCCTTCTTTTTTAATAACCATGTGTTTTTTTCAATTTTATACCAAGTGTGCTCTCACCATGTAAAACGCAATTTGGTGAACTTAACATTTTTATAATTTTTTTTGCTTAAATTGAGTTTCACACATCAATTATTGCTTTGAAAGTTGTGTTTTACATAATTTGTGTACACTAAATTACATTAATTTTCTGAAATTTATTTTGAATTTATTTTAAATAGTAGTTTAAAAAAATAATTGTAAATGTCCACTGTAGATATATATATCATGGAGGATGAATGACGAATATCAATAGAATCCCATATATCTATGAGAGAATGGGATTAGGGATCGAGGGATGTTCGTGGTATTTAAATATAATCTTAAATTTCCATACATATACATACATGTGTGTACATTTGAAATTGATTTTTTATCAACTTTGTGAGTTAAATTAGTTGTTAATAAGTTTCATTTTTTATTTTTTAGGAGCTAAGAGGAGAAGGGTCTCTACTCTATCAATGGAGCATGCCCATGGTACACCCAGTCGTGGTATGGTTCACACAATTTAATCAATAAATATGTACATGTATTTATGTGTATGAATGTATTTTTGAATTGATTATAAATTCATATTTGTTTATGAAGCTTCTCTCTCATCTCGAAAGGTTGGTGGTGGTTCAAATCCCCTTAGAGGGCCATCAATAAGTGCTAGCAGGTTCGTGAAGGTGGTGATATGTATTCCCTCAGAGGTCAATCAACAGATGGTCATGTTAGTTCTCAGCAGGGTCGTTCTGGTCCTCAACAGTCTCAGGGTGGGAAAGATGCTAGCCAACCATATCGAGGTGGCCATCAATTTGAATATTTTTTTCATTCAATTTGTACAAATTTGTTTACATGTGTTTTTTCTAATATAAAATTTTTTATATATTGATGCAGAGGCTGAAAATGCTCCAAATGTTGGTAAGAAAGGATGTCGGGTAGAACTCATCATTCAAGAAGAAGGTTGTCCACCCACCACGACTTATCCGACCGACATTTCTGATATACCTTGGGAAAGAAACATGCATCAATGCACCTTAGAAAGGTGTCAACATCTTCATGCAAAATTGCAGAGAGATCTTGTGGCTTTGACTCTACCTGTTGAGAGCCAACAAAGCTTGGAAATAGTTACACACTCTTTAGGCGAACTAGTAGATGTGTACCAAAATCTTGGGCCAATGACTGATACATTTGTAGAAGTCATGAGAAAAAGAAATGAAATAGTGATGGGTCCCGATTAATGGGAGGTTGTAAAACAAAGAGTTACAAAGAAATGACGAAGTCAATGTTTAATTTCAAAGAAGGGCCGAAAAGAAAGATGTTGAAGGTGCAATATTTCAAGAACCCTGATATAGCTCACTATTTGTATGATAGACACCTTGCGGCTTATGGAAGACTCTCATGGAACGACGAGGTTTCACTTTCTTTAGAAAAAAATATTTTATGGAGAATTCTTTTTGCAAATGAAACCCAATTAAAATGACATTCCCTCTAAATTTTTTGGTCATGGGAAAGGTAGATTATGTGACCGTAGGGGCGCTAGGTGTGATGTTGAGTTTCCTCACCCTGAGCCACCATTGGTTAGTTGACCTTTTCGTGTCGAAACTTTGCGGTCAGAGATGGAAGCCACTTCTCAAATTAGTCGAGAAGCAAGGGATGCCATCATCGAAAATGTTCACAGTGGATTGGGTGGAATCGATGTTTGTCTGAATCGACAAAAAACATGTCAGAATGCACGTGCAAATTTTGTGTATTGTACAGATGAAGAGATTGCCAACATGAGTGTTGAAAATCTCAAAACATATGCAAAAAATTGTTGCAATGGTTGGCATGACCTAATTGTTCATGAAGAAGAGGGCATGGAAACGATATGTGTTAATGGTTTGGGTTCAATTATTTTAACACATGTACAATTTGTAATAAATACATATATACACATATATTTATTTGTACACATTAATCTAACAAAAATGTATCATTATATGTTACCACCATTTGTAGTTGTCACGCTTGATGAATGAAGAAAATGTTAATATCACGTTCGGAGCCTCTGATTCAAACAATCAAGATGGTTCTCACCATCAAGATATGTTGGCAAATGTTAGTGTTTTTTAAGTGATATTTTTAAAATAAATAATTATGCACACATGTACATGTACATATATATAATAAAATGTTTTAACAGATTCCGATTCCGTCTGATGTTTTTGAGATGGTGGTACCTTCTTCTTCCTTGGGAGATGTACCTTCTACTTCCTAAGGAGATGTGCCAAATCCACAACCACAAGTATGGACAATTTTTCACTTTTAAAATTTATTTTTTAAAGTTATATATTCCACCTCAAAAAGTTCCATTAAAAAATGAAATATATCTATATTTTGAGTTATTTTAAATTTTCAGAATTTTAGTTTTTTGGAGATTTTCTTTTTGAACCACTCTTAGGAGATGTGCCAAATCCGACAACACAAGTATTCAATTTTTCACTTAATTAAATATATGTTTTTAAGTTATAATTTATAAATTGAAGTTTAAAAGTTTTATTATAAATTGAGATCTTAATCTTGAGTTATTTTATACTTTTAAATTTTTTGAATTTCAGGTTTCTATAGAGGATTTCTTTTCTCCACAGACTTTAGCGATGGAGGTAGGAACATCCACACCATTTCAACCATTTGAACAAGTTGTCTAACTTTTTTTAATATTATTGAAAATAAGTTTATATATGCATTTTCATTTGAAATTTTTTAATATATATATATATATATATATAATGTACAGTTTACTGTTGGAGATGTTCCTGTGGGGGAAGTTCTAGTGGATGAACAACAAATGGAGAGGGAACCTCATGAGGTATTGCCTGATTTTTTTTACATTTTGTTTTTTAATTGAAGTTCTATATATTCTCACTCAATTTTAAAACATCAAATTTTAATGTTTGTACACGTTGTGTACAGGTTCCCCATGCTTCGCAGGATAGCTCCAGGATTGAGACTTTCCTGGGAAAGACACTACATCCATCTTTGTTTGATGGATGATTCACATGCACTATTGCATGGATGAAGCACATGCACACGTGAAACATTATATTTTCAATAGATTTAGTCTTAAATTTGCTTTTTTATATATAGTCTTATCTAGATGCAGTCATATATAACTTGATACTTGTGAGATCTACAAATTTTGGACATATTTTATGTGAAATACATTTGGTACATGTGAATGTGATATATAATGTTTTTAAAACTCCAGTTTTGATACTTGTGATCTATAATGTTTTGTTTTTAAAACTCAAGTTTTGGATGGTTGAACTACATTTGCATGTGAAGTAATGTTGTGTTATAATTTGTTTGGCATGTGAAGTAAAGTAATGTTGTGTTATAATTTGTTTTGTTTTTAAAACTTAAGTTTTGGATGGTCGAGAACTACATTTGGCATGTGAAGTAATGTTGTGATCTATATTAATGTTTTGCTTTTGAAAAACTCAAGTTTTGGATGGTTGAATTACATTTGGCATTTGATTATGATATTATGTTTTGTTTTAAAATTCAAGTTGTCGTTTTCCAAACAAAAAAAAAATTCACATGAATATATGTGAATGTAGAAATGATTTTACATATGTGTTTGAATATATATGTTAAAATGATTGAATTACAATACACACACACACACACATATATATAAACAATCATAAGATTCTAGGTCTTGTTAGATGTGTCAAACAATCATAAAATTTAAAAAATGTATTCTATAATGTATATATATCCAGTACAGGAAACATTTTTCATCAATGTATGTATAGAAAAGTTACTTTCAGTTAATTACATTCTAGAACATATATATCCAGTACTTAAACATTTTTCATCAATGCAAATAGAATTTAGCTACTTTCAGTTAATTGCATTCGAGAACATATATATTCATTACGTGAAACATTTTTCATCAATGCACATGGTAAAACTACTTGAGTAATTAATTGCATTCTAGAACATATATATATCCAATACGTGCAACATTTTTCATCAATGCACATAGAAAAACTACTTTCAGTTAATTTCCTAGAACATATTTGACTATCGGACAAACAAATTTTGTACTATTTTCTATCAGAAACAGAGATGTGGGTCAAATCCCACCAAAAGTCAGAGAAGTGCTCTGAGCCTCTTGTCTGAAAGGAATCTTCGTACAAAACTATACTGCGGATGATTTATTTACATCGTGGAATATTTTTACCAGAAAATCCCACGAGAAAAACTGGTCACATTCAGTCTGTGTATATATCCAGTACGTGCAACATTTTTCATCAATGCACATAGAAAAACTAATTTAAGTTAATTGCATTCTAGACCATATATATTTAATACGTAAAACATTTTTCATTAATGCACATAAAAAAGCTACTTTCAGTTTTAATTGCATTCTAGAACACACACACACACACACACACACATATATCCAATACTTCTAGAACATATATATCCAATACTTGCAACATTTTTCATCAATGCACATAGAAAAGTTGTACTTTCAGTGAATTGCATTCTAGAGCACACACACACACACACACACACACACACACACACATATATATATATCCAATACATGCAACATTTTTCATCAATGCATGTATAGAAAAGCTACTTTTAGTTGATACTACTGTGCATGTACCAAAACAATGTACATGTGCAAACACTTGCACAGATAACATAACAAGACAGCTCAATTTTTAGTTGAGTTCCTGAATTTCTAAAACATGAATCCAAAGAGAAGAAATTGTTGGGCAGTTCAATCAAAAAATTTCAATGGAATGCCATCTTCAATGATCCGTTCATCATCGGATTTTGACATTTTCCATTTCTTGATTTTCATTTTTTTCTTTGATTGAACCTCTATCAACTTTATGCATGTTGCACACACCAAGTGACAACTTATGAAATCAGGTTGATAATCTTCAAAGTAAAAAAAATCCCCACTTTGATTAGTTTGTCTGAAAAAATAACCTTTCAGTATAATAGACTCTTTGCCATATGGAAACCCGTGATCATCATAGTTTTCTAATAATTTCATTTTTCGTTCAGTGCAACGCATCAAATAATACTTCACATTTTCAACATTGTCAGTAGGTGAAATTACAACAAAAACATCTCCTGCACAATAAAACAAACTTAACAAACTTATGTATTTAAACTTATTTCTAGATCTTTATCATTTGAAATCAATTCAAATGTGACCTTCTCTAACAAGATCAGAAACTCGATCACCATCAGATGATATCGTAGTCTCCTCTGATTACATTTATTCAAACATTGCATCGGACATTTTTCCCTTTGTATTTAGCTCTATATGTTTCCAATATTTTACACAGATTTTGTTTTCACAAACGTCATTGGATTCTGTGTTGTCTATGCAAACATGACAAAAGAAACAATATTTTATTTTATCCAGTGCAAACACATTTGTGGACAACCTTGTTTTAATTGAATGCAATTTTCGAGTCCCTTTTATTGTTTCAACGTCATTTCCAATTGATCTATCTACATCTTCGATCCCAATATGCCAAAAAAACCTATATATGGAAAATTCAAAGAAGAATGTAAATATGATATCAAAATACCATCAAAGATAATCATTGTGATAAATGTACACTGTTTAAAATTAGATGTCCAATAAAAATTAAATTGAATGTACCTTCGCACTTCCCTTGATCGGTTAGTCTCATGGCTTAGAGCAATGATGCACCATTTAACAACTTATTTATCGTCCACAAGTCGGTTTGCAAAGGGGTTCATTTGATATCTTTGAAGTGCTCATTTTATGCATGCCCCTGCACCGTCATGTTCTCCTTTTCCATGGCCAGTCTTAAAGAAATTCCGACAATGTTTAATGCAGGTTTTTATGAAGACAACACAACCAAAAGAATGATCGTGAAGTCAAAATACCATCAAAGATAATCATTGTGATAAATGTACACTATTTAAAATTAGATGTCCAATAAAAATTAAATTGAATGTACCTTCGCACTTCCCTTGATCAGTTAGTCTCATGGCTTAGAGCAACGATGCACCATTCAACAACTTCATTAGCATCCACAAGTTGGTTTGCAGAGGGTTTCATTTGATATCTTCGAAGTGCTCGTTTTATGCATGCCTCTGCACCATCATGTTCTCCTTTTCCATGGCCAGTCTCAAAGAAATTCCAACAATGTTTAATGCAGATTTTCTTATGAAGACAACACAACCAAAAGAATGATCGTGAAGATTTGAATTGACATGCGCATCCATCTGACCATATCCAATGTTCATTGAATTTTATTCCACAATATTTCAAGGAGTCATATTTCCAAAACAATGTTATACAAAATATGTATCATGTGTACGATTGTCACTAATATAAAAGTGATATTCTTTAATAACATGTCGATTTTCACTGGTGCTTTCTACACTGGTGCTTTCTATATGATCGACGTTTTGTTCAGCATGTCTATATAGAATATGGACGTGCATGGAGACTTGGTCAGAATGATAGTATTCACTCTGAATTTATTTTTGTCGAACAAATGTATAGTTTTCTGCAAAATCAATTACTAACAAAATGGTCCCTGGTGGAAAAACTTCTCGAGATTTTTTGAATTGCAAGTCTTGCCATCGAGCTCTATGGGAATGCTTGGTGTATTTATAAATTTCTGCCTCAAACTTTCTCAAAAAATCTATCACAAAATTTCTTCTTCGGGTAATTCAATTTTTTTAGCGCTATTTGCACCTTTAATCGATGTATGAATATATTCATATCTCTTCCATTTCACTTTCATGTTGGTAAATGATTGATCATTTATATCAGTACGATATTTGCCTTGAAATTTAGTCAAATTTCCACAATCATTGCATTTTTTACCACCAACACATTTATTTTCGTAAAATAATTCATCGCTTTTTCTTTCACATAGAATTTGAGATATGAAATCATGGATAGTGGAAGGAGGAGGTGAACCTTTCCAAAATTTTCTACCAAAATTAAGGAATGTGTCATAATATAACTCAAATTCCATATGATAACGACAACAAGAAGTGTTGTGTACGGTGATAGGTTTTACATACCATGGTTTTTGTTGAACAAAAGTACTGATTGAGACATGAATTTCACGATTCTCCTCTTTGAACTTGTTGAACAACTCTATCTGAGTGGTTTCCAATAAATATTTTTCATGTTGTTCGTACTGATTTCGTGCTATTCTTCTTCGCATCACATCCCTTGCATTTGGTGAAACACATGAATTTTTCTTCCAATATTCATATATTGTTTTTTTTTTAACATTTTATCCAAGCCTATCTTTGTATGGTTCTCTACAAATAGCTCTCCAACAAGCGAGTTCATCATTTACATCTATTTGCAACTGAAATTTCCGATGTTTGTGCAAAGTTTTTCGTGGGGTTCCTAATGTTCGTACCATAGATTTTACCAAGCGATTCTCCTTAGTACTTGATGAAACCATTGCCATATGTATTGCTCTATGTACAACTAAAAAATTTTCCTGTCTAGATCTTCTAATTGAATTTATAGCACTATTTATATTTTATATCACATTTTTCTTCATTTTTTTTTTTTAATCTTTTGTTGATTTTTTATCCAATAAAATTGTAGCTTCTTTTAATTTCCTTAATGATAGGAGACCTTTCAACATTTGGGCTTGAACCGTCACATTTTCCTTTATGAAGTACATATAAAAAATGCGATTAACACGATATTGTATAACATGGTCAGCTCTTTTATCTCCATATGTATAAGTGTCAACCTTTTTTAACATCTCATCATCGACATTGATTTCATCTGTACATATTCGAATGAATAGTACATAATAAGTTTACATATTCAATAAATAACTAAATTAATAAATGTGTATAATTTCAATAATATGTGCATGTGTTCAACACACACACACATATATATATATAAACCTTGTGATTCAATTTCTTCACTCGAATTTCTTTCAACATTTTCACCATCTTCAATCATTGGTTCAATATCTCTTTCACTTTCTCTTTCAAAATTTTGTATCTCATCATCAATGTTTTGAGGAATATCTCTCTGTTTACATTGCAAAATATTTTTCAAATTAGTTCATTAAAAAAAATTAAGCTTCACATTTTACACTAGGAAAATTTTAAATATCAAATTCATAATATTTACATTTACATACCTGCTTCAACTTCTAGTTGAGGTTGATTTTCCCCTTCAATATTTGAGAGTGCTTCTCTCTTTCTTTTGCGAGATTCTCTCGTCTCTTCTCTACGTTCCTCACGGTATCTTTTTCGATCACATTTTCTCGTACAATTCCTTCGATTCCCATGATAATAGAGTATGAAGTTCAAAAAATTTCCTTCACAAATTTAGAGAAAAACTCAATTAAAAAAAACATCACAAAAGATTTAATTTAAAAAAAAAAACTCATCTTAAAAATTTTGCAAAAAATACATACTTCAATCCAAAACACTTACTTTAAAAAATCTAAGAAAAAAATTTCTTATAAAAATGCAAAAATATACGAAAATAATGAATGCTTTCGCGGCAATTTATATTGCCACGAAATGTTTTTTTGGAGGGGCGTCGTGGTATTTTCCGGCCGACGGAAAGTCGACTGAAAGTTCAACCGAATTTTTATAAAAATTTCAGCTGAACTTTTATGTCATTAGACTTGACGGGCCGTCGGCGCAAAAAACAATTTGGCCGAAATTTTTTAAGAGTTCGACTGAACTAACATGTTTGCAATTACGCAAAGCCAAGCTTTGAATATATATCTTCAACTTTGGATTGATTAAACTCCATGAAACATTATGAATTAATTGTTGGAACCAAGACAAGCATTTTCAGAATTCAATCTACTTTCAGGAAATATAACTTTTATGGAATTTCATAAATATTTACTAGTTTTAATTAATTTTGTAATAAATTGGGTGCAAACAATTTCTGAAGGTCATTATGATTCAGTGAAATCATAATTCTGTATCTTCCAAAATACACTATAAAAAAATTGAAAAAATTATAGTGCATTACATTGGTCCGTTGTCTGTAATGGGTAGTTTTTATATTTTTAGTTTATAACTTATATGTTTAGAAATTTTGTGCATCGCGAAACATATTCAAAATATGCAGTTTTTCATATAGGACCAGTTCAAAAAATTCTAGTAATTATGATATGCATCAGTTGGCTTTGTAAATATAACGAAACCGAAGTAGACTCTGTCTAGATTGTTGTAACACATTTTGTTTCTCAAAAACATGAAGTTTCAAAGAATACAACAATGCGTATTAACATGACTTCTTATGAATCCTTTGATTGTTAAAAAACACACACTCAAAGAAATGCTAAGTTGACATATCAAATGTGTATAAAAAAATTCCAAAAAATAAGTAATAGAAAGCTAATAAAATTTTTGACAACTTTTGTTTTTATCGCAAAGTGAAATTCTAAACAGAAAAATTGTTTTGGCTTGAAGAAAGTTGAAGAACATAAAAAAATGAAATTTTTTCTCAAAAAAGGCAAAAAGTGTAACCCAACTTCACATTATTCCAAATTGAATACATGGGTCATAAGTCATGTATTCCAAGCTAAACACATGACCCATGACCTTGGCCTTATTATTTTTTCCTTTATTATATTTTATTACATGAAACTTTAACCAAAAATTGTTAAAAAAAAAAACTACATGTAAAATTCATCATCTCGACGAGTCTCAATGTCCATAAAAATCATGCAAATAGTTGAAAAAAATTAAGAACATAAGGAATTAGCAAAAGTGGTGAATAATCAAAAGAGATCAGCTAATTAGAAACTGCATTAACAATTATTAACAATTATTGAGATCAGAATTATAATTTCTTTTATCTTTATGGAAACAAAAGGATAAAAGAAACACTGGTTTTCATTTGAAAAATGTGCGTTAGTATATATACTATATATTTTCAATTTTAAATTCTAAATTTAGTAAAAAATAAAAAATTAAACTTTCACCTTTATTTTATAGAATCATTTATTTTTATTATTTTATAATTTTATTTATTTAAATAAAACAGAAATACCATGTAAGAAAAAATGTAAACAAAATTATTGCAAAAGGTAATAAAATTATCCCTGCCCTTCTAAAGACGTCTGTGTATCACCTCACGTAACCCACCGGTACGCAACTTTCCTCGTATCGTCAAACCCCATCACACTACACATCTCTCCCAACTCAATTTGACGTTAAAATTAATTTTCTTCTAGATAAAATTGCAACAATGATACTGGTACACGTAACCATACCATGGTTAGTGAAGATTATGGTGGACAATGATGTTAATAGTCGAAAATGAAGTCTCACACTAGTATATTTTAATCTTTAATTTTAAATAATAATATTTAAGTGGTCGAAAATGACGTCTCACACTAATATATTTTAATCATTAATTTGAAAAATAACTATTAGTTTATATCAACTTAAAAATTATTATTTCAGATTTATTTTAAATAGTTTAATCATTAATTTGAAAAATAATTATTAGTTTATATCAACTTAAATAATTATTATTTCAGATTTATTTTAAATCAAATATTTTGAGATGTAATTTTTGTTGACATTTGTTTTATTTTGGTTGGTTTTTTAAAGGTTTTTTTCATTTTAATGCGTTTAATTTTTTTTAGTTTATGATAAAATTGGAGTTATACATTTGTTCTTTTTATATGTATAAGAGAGAAATATGTAACTTATCAATTTCATGTTGAGTATGGAAATAATTATACATTTCCATTATATTAAGCATGAAATGAATTTCATATCTCCTTCATACTAAGAAACACACCATTAAATATTTTAATCATAAGAAATTTTACTTTCAATTGCATAGTGAGATCTATAAAGAACTAGTGTTATTTTCCAAATTTCAAATACGACCAAGTATTGTTGGTTGTAAGCTTAAGTGGACATCCTTATCTGCTCGACAAGAAAAGTTGATCTTTTTATTTGTTATATATAATAGACATTCTCTTATATTTGATACAACAAATCTAATATATCAATTCCATTATCTCTTGTATAAGGTGTTTTTGGGTTTTGTAGTAGTTTATGTTCTTGGGATGTTGTTGTAAACATCTTCATGGTATCAGAACAAATGTTTACAAACCCCTCCTCATTTTCTCAAAGATATTTGTGGGTTGTGCCATCTCCAAGATCTAAATAAAAGATTGAATACCTCTTGTTTTTGGCATCGTGTTTCTAGTTGTAGATCTAGTTCTTCAACCACAAATCATGTCCCTAGCATTCTAGAGATAACAACCTCAAATCACTCATGGCTCTTAGGTAATAGTTAAGGATTACATAAATTTATTTTTGGGAAATGGTTTTTTTCCTTGGACATATAATTATATATATACATTTATATAAAAATCAATAATTAAAACAAAAAATTTCAAAGCAATTGGAATATGGATGCAGTAGTAACTATCCTAGCCTCCTAATTTACCTTAGGGAGATTAAGGTCATAAATGTATACTTCTCTCCTCCATCACAAATCCCATTTATGAGGTTACCAACATCCTCTATTCATCAAGATTTTCCCAAGATATAAATTTCATCTAATTCTATGTATGTGGTGCCAAATTAGAGCCCTTTGAAGATTTTCCATTGGTGCCACATGACCCTTAGAGCAACACATGGAACTTGGATGCAACATTATCTACCATGTGGAAATTGTGTCATGCATGATAATGTGCCACAAATGGTAGAATATTCAAAGGGGTCCTCTAATTTGGCGCCCCAAACTTAATATTCGATGAAATTTATATCATCAAAAGCTCTTGGTGAGTAGAGGATGTTGATAACCTAAGAAATTGACTTCAAAATCGAAGATAGAGGAAATGATTTATGACTCCCATCTCCTCAAGGTAACTTGGAAGGTTAGATGTGTTATAGTGTGGTATTAGAGAAATGTTACAAGACTTAGGCTATATGTGCTTAAGATAATTAAATTATGAATGATGGTAACTAGAATGTTGAGATAAGCCCATATTGGGAAACCCAATTGGCTATCATTGTGGTAATTCAACGCATTATGTACCATGAGATTTGAGATTCAAATCCCCTTGATTTACCTATGTCTGCAGAAGGCGCATACATTATGAACCTAAAGGTTATAGTGGTAACGATTAGAACTAACATTGTGCCACACAAGCATAAAACTGACCCAATTGTTGATGCCTCTAGTCATTAAAAAAAAGAAAAAAAATAGTATGTTGAGATAATGTATGATTGAAATTTGTAATTGAAAAAATGACAGATAATAATTTTTCCTTAATCTCTCACAACAAAATATTTATGTTTTTTTCCTTACTTTGGGTCTAAAACTATAAATAACTTAAGGTACAACATATTTTCTTTAGTGATAAAATAACTTGAATGTTACAAGAAATCTAATTCTATTGATATACTAATAAAAATTTCAGGGTGTGAATTGTAGCAAGAATAGTCCAAGTTTTGTACTTATAGAGGCCAATGAAATCATTATCAAGGCTAATTTTCTACATGCATTTTGAATGATATGATTGGCTAATGGTGACTTGTTGTTTTAGCACTTAGAATACCATGAAGTAAAGATATATCAGCAAAATGACAAAACACAATATGGAAGAGACCTCCCATATCAGGATGAAGAATTAGATGAGATGCAGTTGATAGAAACTCCTTTATATTTGGTTGAAGCAATGAGAATTTTGAAGGTTGAACTTTAGAGTTGTAGATATGATAATGAAAGGCTCATTATAGATAGGAGAAATAGACTAAAATGAAAGTAGTGCTGCTGCAGAGTTTGTTTGAAATAAAAAAAAAACTTGCAACAAGGACCAATTTCTAATAATACAAAGAGGCATCAAGAAAAGAAAGGTACAAAGCCAATTACAAATTTAGAAGCACTAGCTAGAAAATAGTAACATAGGGAGAAGTTTATGAAGAAAAAGGAATAGGAGTAACAAGAGGCACACGTGATCACACTTCGGTAGAATCCTCTAGTGAGAAGAAAACCACTTTAGAATGATTATCAATAATGATATAACATTAAGTCCCCATGTTGAGAATGCAACAAGATGATGGAGCTTAGTGGAAAGAAGTCGCCTTCACTAAGTGGGCCTGCAGGCTATTTTTGGCGCAAAGTCTATTTTTAGACTATGTCTATTTTTAGACATATGGATCATGGTCTATGAGTTGCAGGATGCTATTTGTGGATGGTTGGTCAAGTCGGAAAAAAATAGATGGACTTCTATTTTTAGACATACTGGGCGTAATCTATTTTTAGATTGCCAGTCTAAAAATAGATATGTCGAATATTATTAGCTCTTAATAATATTTGGACTATAAACATTATCTTATCGTCTTAGAGCACTTCAGTTTGAGCTACGGATGTGGCACATGCAGCTGACAGAAGGAATTACGCTATTCCTAGGGTTTAGTTGAGCTATTGCATGATGGACTTCAGTTAGAACTCAGGTGATTGAGTTTGGTGGAGTTGATTGAGGAGTTGATGGAGTTGTGTTCAGTTTTACTTAGTTGAACTAGTTGTGATTAGTCTAACTGATTAATACACTAGTGATGAGTGGTGTGAATTAATTATTAATTAATTCACTAATTATTAACTCATAAATCAACTAATGAATACATCAGTTAACTCATGTGCATGGACAGTTCAGTGGAGACCAGTGGAGAGGTTAGGTGAAAGAGCAGTGTGACTATCAGTTGTGACTATACTGGTGCATGAGATTTGCACACACATTGATTGAGATTTCCAATGAGGATTGCGCAGTACATCTTGGTGGGATTCGAACTTGGATCTCATTTTTTTCCATATTGGATTGCGCAGTAGAGGCAGGCAGACAGGTGGAGCAGATTGGAGCATGTGATATGTATGATCTGAGCTTGTTTTGTGTGTAACAATTGGAGATAGTGCTGAGAGCTTGTGAGGATTTTGTACTATGATTGTTACATGTTCTCTATCATTATAATATACAGATAGTTGGGGGTTTTCAGCTTTAAGCTTTCCCATAAATCCTGTGTTTATATGTGTGCTTGATTATGTTTTAATGTGCGCATGCGATTGTTTTTTTTTAATTCCGCAAATTGATGATCAATGGTAGAAGATATTATGTATTATTCATGAAGCTCAAATAGTGTGTAATCAGGATAATCTCGGTGAATAAGTTATCTATTATTCAAATTTCTACATGGTATCAAAGCGATATTGATCATTGGAGCAATTGCAGAACATTGAAGCGGTTGAGTTTTGTGCTGGTGGAATTCGAATTTGCAGCTGTGTTTTCTTGGTGTCGAAGTTGAGATGTCTTTCAATGGATTGCGATTGGAGTATGCCCTTGAGGGCAGCTCGAATTATATTGCATGGAAGGACAGGATGGAGGCGGTGTTAGATGACAATGGGCTGAAGGAGTTCATAGATGCAGAAGTCCCAAAGCCTTCTTCTAGCGATGCTGCCTTAGTTGAGGCTTGGCAAAAGAAGACAGAAAAATGTCGAAGGATTCTGTTGGAGGGCGTGAAGGATCACATAGTTTCCATCCTGCATGGAAAAGCTTCTCCATACTTGATGTGGAAAGCGTTGACAGATTTATTCCAAAGCAAGAGCGACCAGAGGAAGTTGGCGCTCAAGGATAAACTCAGGAACATAAAGATGGAGAAAGGCGACAGTATGCCCAAGTACCTCACGAAGTTCACCCAATGCGGGGATGAGGTACACGGGAAGTGTGGGGTATTTGTGAATGATGAGGAATTGGTGAGCTTGGCTCTCCTTGGGCTTCCGAAGAGTTGGCATTCCTATCAGGACTCTGTCAATGGTCAGGAGAAATTTCCAAGATGGGAGCGACTTTGGTCGGATCTTGTGCAAGAGGAGATAAGGCGGATTACCAGGGACGGATCGTCATCAAAGAACTCTGATGAAGAGAATTGCGCTTTGGTTGCCAAAGAAAAGAAGGGGAAGAGCAAGAAATATTCTCATTCGTGCGAAAAGGCAAGAAGCCGGGACATGTCAAGGTGAAGTGCTGCTGTCACCAACACGGAACAGTATGCCACTAATTGTCCACAAAAGAAGAAAAATAAGCAGGCTGCTGGATCTGCAGCTGGAGAGGCCTTAGCCTCATAGTTTGAGCTAGATTTTTCACTGATCGCATGCTTGGTCTCAAGTGTGATGGGTTCAGTGTGCTTTCTTGATAGTGCTACATCTTTTCACATGACAGGAGATAGAGATTTGTTTACTGATCTGGATGAGAAAGATATTGGAGTGCACATCGAGATGGGCGATGATGGTAGATACAGTGCGACCGATATCGATACCATTTCCTTTGAGAGGGAGTCTGGTAAACCCTTCGTATTGAAGGAAGTGATGCATGTTCCAGGATTAAAGAAGAATCTTATCTCTGTGGCGATGTTAGAAGACAAGGGATGTGATGTTGTCTTTAGCGAGGGAAAGGCTTTCCTGCGCAGTAAGGCAACTGGTGAGACCCGGAGGATAGGGGTTCGAGTTAAGAACCTTTATCAATTGCAGGTAGATGGCTGCGCGGCAATGGCAGGCAAGGCAGAAGGAGTGGTGAGCCGGGATGATGGCGAGTTGTGGCACCGGAGATTGGGCCACCTTCACCATGGAGCTTTGAAGATACTGCAGCAGATTTCTACTTCCTAAGGCACTCTTGCCGAGTTAGATCGGTGCGAGGGGTGTACCTTACGGAGAATTTGTGAAAGCCACCTTTCACGAGAAGGATAGTCGCGCCACGACGATCCTTGAGAGAATTCACACGGACGTGTGTGGGTTCCTTTCTTAGTAGCTTCGACAGCAAAGAACAGGCATTATGTGATATTTTTTGATGATTTTTCTCGTAAGTGCCGGATCTTCTTCATGCAGAAGAAGAGCGAGACATACTCAAAGTTCTGTGAGTTCAAGGCACTGGTTGATAAAGAATCGGGGAAGCAGGTGAAGGCTCTTAGGAGCGACAATGGTGGTGAATTCATCTCTGGTGAATTCAAGGACTTTTGCAGCGTAGAAGGAATTCAAAGAGAGCTCATAGCACCTCATAACCCACAGCAGAATGGGGTTGCTGAGCGGAAGAACAGAACGATCGTGGGTGCTGCACGGGCGATGTTGCATGATCAGGGCCTTCCCATACACTTGTGGGCTGAGGCATGCAATACTGCAGTATATGTGCAGAACCGTTGTCCTCACATGATACTTGGCATGAGTACACCCGAGGAGGCGTTTTCTGGTAAGAAGCCTGATATTTCCCATTTGAGGATTTTTGGTTCACCTGTTTACATTCATGTGACGAAGGATGCCAAGAAGAAGCTGGAGCCGACCGCAGAGGTTGGGATATTTGTGGGGTACACTGATACGCCCCACAACTATCGTGTGTATTTTCCAGACAGTCGCAAGACTGTTGTGCGACGGGATATCAAATTTCAGGAGGAGAAAGCCATGAAGTATTCGCTTGAGAGGGAGCCACACTTGCATGCAGATGAGGAGCTATTAGTTCCTAAGGATGAGTCTCAGGATGTGGATCAGCCACAAGATGAGGTTCATGGAGTGGAAGAGACCACTCATGTAGCGCCAACCATCAGAGGGCGGAAGCGCAATACGAGAAGTTGAGCGGCGGCTCAAGATGCGAGAGAAGGTTGTAGGACCACCTACGACATATCGTAGACGAGGGGAGAGCCGGGTCATCGAGGCCCAGAACACACTAGATACATGGCTCTTGTGAGCAAGTGTATCGTGACAGATCCATCCTCTTTCGAGGAAGCTGTGGAGGACCCCGCATGGGTAGATGCCATGGTGGAAGAGTATGATTCGATTGTCAGAAATAGTGCATGGGAGATTGTTCTGAGGCCGGAAGGGAAATCAGTGGTGGGTTCAATATGGATCTACAAAGTGAAGCAGGCGGCTGACGAGAGTGTGGAGAAGTATAAGGCAAGATTTGTTGCTCGAGGCTTTTCACAGATAGAGGGGATCGATTATGAGGAGACCTTTGCACCTGTCGCAAGGTATTCTTCCATACGGACGATCCTAGCTCTCTCAGATCAGATGGGGTGGCACATTCATTACATGGATGTGAAGACTGCATTCCTCAACGGAGTCATTGAGGAGGAGGTGTACATAGAGCAGCCCGAAGGTTTCGAGATCTTCAGCAGCGAGTCGCATGTGTGCAGACTCAAGAGAGCGCTGTATGGGTTGAAACAAGCACCTCGTGCTTGGTACACATGGATAGATAGTTATTTCACCAGACTCGGATTCTCCAAGAGTGAGGCAGATCCAAACCTATACCAGATTGTGGTGGAGGGTAAGTTGCTGATCATTGTACTTTATGTAGATGATTTTATTCTGACAGGTGATGAGCTGTTGATACTTTCATGCAAGGAGGATCTTGCTAGAGAGTTTGAGATGAAGGACTTGGGCCTCCTTCATTATTTCCTGGGATTGGAAATTTGGCAGTGTAGTGATGGACTATTTGTTTCTCAGGGTAAGTATGCCCAGGAGATACTGGAGAAGTTCAACATGCATGGCTGCAAGCTTGTTGATACTCCTCTTCCTGGAGGTTGGAGGAAGGAGGATGCTACTTCGGCGGAGGTAGTGGATGCCACTGTTTATCGACAGTTGGTGGGGTCGCTTATGTATCTGGTCAATACACGACCCGACATATGCTATGTTGTGAACCAGCTTTCACAAGCTATGGTTAAGCCTACCAAGCTCTACTGGAAGGCAGGCAAGCATGTATTGAGATATCTCAGAGGCACATCGGGATATGGATCATGGTACAGACAGGAGGATGAGTTGAGGCGGCATGGCTTCACGGATCGGTATCATCATATCAGAGATTGTGTGCAGCGGAAGATCATGTTACTTTCATACATTCCTACGGAGGATCAGGATGCTGATATCTTGACGAAGGCGCTCACCAGGAGCAAATTCGAATACCACAGGGGCAGGATAGGGGTTGCAGATAATCCATATCTTGGTGAGAGGGAGTGTTGAGATTGCAACAAGATGATGAGCTTAGTGGAAAGGAGTCGCCTTCACTAAGTGGGCCCGCAGGCTATTTTTGGCGCAAAGTCTATTTTTAGACTATATCTATTTTTAGACATATGGATCATGTTCTATGAGTTGCAGGATGCTATTTGTGGATGGTTGGTCAAGTCGGAAAAAATACATGGACTTCTAGTTTTATACATACTGGGCGGAATCTATTTTTAGATTGCCAGTCTAAAAATAGATATGTCGAATATTATTAGCTCTTAATAATATTTGGACTCTAAACATTATCTTATCATCTTGGAGCACTTCAGTTAAGTGCACGGATGTGGCACATGCAGCTGACAGAAGGAATTACGCTATTCCTAGGGTTTAGTGGAGCTATTGCATGTTGACTTGCATGGTTGAATTCAGTTAGAACTCATGTGGCAGAGTTTGGTGGAGTTGATGAGACAGTTGGTGGAGTTGTGTTCTGTTTAACTTAGTTGAACTAGTTGTAGTTAGTCTAACTGAAAAATACACTAGTGATGAGTGGTGTGAATTAATTATTAATTAATTCACTAATTATTAACTCATAAATCAACTAATGAATACATCAGTTAACTCATGTGCATGGACAGTTCAGTGGAGACTAGTGGAGAGGTTAGGTGAAAGAGTAGTGTGACTATTAGTTGTGACTATACTGGTGCATGAGATTTGCACACACATTGATTGAGATTGCCAATGAGGATTGCGCAGTACATCTTGGTGGGATTCGAACTTGGATCTCATGTTTTTCCATATTGGATTGCGCAGTAGAGGCAGGCAGACAGGTGGAGCAGATTGGAGCATGTGATATGTATGATCTGAGCTTGTTTTGTGTGTAACAATTGGAGATAGTGCCGAGAGCTTGTGAGGAGTTTGTACTATGATTGTTACATGTTCTCTATCATTATAATATACAGATAGTTGAGGGTTTTTAGCTTTAAGCTTTCCCATAAATCCTGTGTTTATATGTGTGCTTGATTATGTTTTAATGTGCGCATGCGATTGTTTTTTTTTAATTCCGCAAATTAATGATCAATGGTAGAAGAGATTATGTATTATGCATGAAGCTCAAATAGTGTGTAATCAGGATAATCTCGGTGAATAAGTTATATATTATTCAAATTTCTACACCCCATAGAAAATAAGGAAGATACATTCTAGGAGTTCATTACCTAAAGATTTCAAGAAGGAAAATCCACATACATTCAATGATAAAATTAATAAAGGTGAGGAAGTAGAAGCATGGTTGCCATGATTGAGGAGATTCTTCTACGCATTCAAATATTCAAGAGACATAAAGGATATAGTGGCCATTTTCAACTTGAGTAGAAGGGTTTCCATCTGGTGGGAAGACCCTAAGAATGTCAAAAGAATCAATAATTGAAGGATGAGTTGAATTTAATTTGAGAAGTACTTCAGAGGGAGTATTTATCAAAAGTATATTATAATGGAAAAATTAGAGAGTTCCATGAGCTCAAGTTGGGAAAACTCACCATGAATGATTATGTCAACAGGTTCTAGAACTTTTGAGGTATGTAAGATACATTAAAGGTGAGAAGGTGAAGATACAATTCTTTTTCAATGGATTACCATAGTCCTTTTATAATATAATTGAGTTTGATGAACCTAATACACTCGATTCACCATCTAGAAGACCAAATAATGCTATAAGAAATCAAATGATAAATGGAAGTGCCATAAGGTTTGGAATAATAAGGATAAGGCTAGATTTTAAAAGATAAAATTCAAGTCACCACTATTTAAGAATCTAGAAAAGAGTATTGTGGATCCATGTCCATGTATCATTATCATCTTCACATTTTTCTTATTCTTTCATTTCATTTTCATAAGTCCCATAGATATTCATTTTTTTAGAATTTCATGTGCACAACTTTTGAAACTTGAAGTATAGTCCTACACTCTATACACCTCCCACTTTCTCCACAATTCAAATTTGGAAGATAGTCCACCCTGCGCTGCTCTATACTTAGCCATTTTCATAAGTGTGTAGCAAACCATGTCCATCCACCTCTTTGCACATTTGAGCCTTCACACATCTCATTCTCCTACACATGCTTTCCTCTACATTTCTATTTATTGACACACATAAAGCTTCCACACAAGGTATAATATATACTCTATCCTAATGAATTCTCTGCTTACAAGACACATTTTGTGAGAATGATGAAAAATAGTGATTTTATCCTTTTGAGACGAATTGAAAAATCAGTTAAGAAAGTCAAATATCCAAGGTGGAAAGGTCATTAATATTGTTTTACTTGAATTATCCACTAAGGCACCACTTAAAGACATGCCAAAGGTCATTAAATTTTTGTTATTATTCTCACCTGGCCTGATGAATGTGGTATTTGATGACGAGATTTGATACTAAATTTTATTGTAAATTGAGTTTTAAACAACTAAGAGATTTTTAAAGCCTCATTTGACCTATCACATATATCCAAGTGATTGAAAAAATAGAGAAATATCACGCATTAAAGGAAGAAGGAGCCCATTTGTGGGGATAGGACTAATTCACTTGTGCAATAGAACACGATATTTCATTGGTTAATAACATATCAATGGTATTTAAAATTAAGTCCTGGAGAGAAAAAAAACAACAAAATTTGGAGTATAGGGATTGCTAATGCCACATGTGTTCCATATGATTTTTAATTTAAATATACTTTTTGTTGGTTTGCTCATTATTCAACCTTAAGACTAACACTATCAGGCTTTTTCTACAAGGGAAGAATCCAATTTTGTTAACTCCTAAAGTTTTTAGAAATATGCTTAAGTTACGAAACCTGAATAGGTAACTCAAATTTCCTAAAGTTGATGCCTTCCTCGGTGCTTATGGTGGAAAATTAATGGTATTCAAGACTTCATGCTCCATATTGAATATATTCCAACCAACCTTTCTCTTATTGACATTTCACTTCTAATAGAGTCATATATATATTTTTCTTGGTAATGTTTTCTTGCATTATTCAACACAAATTAATATCTCATGTACCTAGGTCAATTTTGTATATATTACATTTTTCTTTCAGAAAATATACCATCTTTGGCTAGGTGGAGTCATCAACAATGAGATTTCTTTTTCAATTAGAAAATTATTAGAATACTTAGAGGTTCTTCATGATGACCTACCTATTGATGTCTATAGTTTGTAATTTATTCAATATCTTACCCCAAAAAATAACATGAACAATAGATTAGAACCGATACAATTCTAGTATCTTGTTTTGTGGAGACACAAGGCTCCATTTCACTTAGGCCTTGTCCAAGACTGGTTTATTAATTTTGTTATATATATATATATATTTAAGAAATGAACCACAAAGGATATCTTCTTAAGCATAGGAGTTCCTAAAGGGAAAATGAGTGCATGTAGAAAAAGACAACACACATATATAAGGCTTTATGGGTGTGAGAATAGATCATTGTTACTCTCCATGTTTTTTATTTATAAATATTTTGTTGTAGAAGTTTATAGGTAGTATTACTTCTAGTGAATTCTATTTGACAGGAAAAACAAGAAACAATTCATTTCATTACCATTTAGAATTGGAGGGGTTATGATGAATAATTATGCACATCTAGAAAAATTGTATGAAGCATTAAAGCATTTTAACTTGAGTGAGGTTGAAATTTCCCAAGGATTTGATCCTAAGGGCGTATTTTCAAGAAATTTGGCATTGGTGTGATATGTAAACTTGTTCACCAAAATTATAGAAGGAAGTGGAGAAAATGAAGTAGAAAATTTAAAGAAAATGAAATAATGGTACATAATGATGATTTATTGACTGCAGTTGGCACCAATATAGAAGAAAAGAAAAAGAAAAGATGAAATAACCATATAATTGCATGATCCTCTTTAGCCCCATATACCCATTAGAGTTCCTCCTCAACCTTGAGAAAACAAGAAACAATTGTAAACCATGGAGAGAGTAATTAACAAAGATTAGGTGGAGATGATGGAGAAGAATCATCCCCTCACGGTATCTTGGACAAGTCCCATGTTGTTTTTAATTCTACCATAATTAATACAAATTCCAGTAAAAGAGGGTCACACCAAGCAGAAGGGCCCACTAATATGGGAGTGGGTTGTGCCACAATTCTAGAATAGGTAATACTATGTTTCTTCGAGAGCCAGAAAATAGTAGAGAAGTTAGTTGTAGAAGAACCAAACACTTTTGAGGGATAATAATATATAATGCACAATACCCATTATGAAAATATTGGTAAGAAACTATAGAATGAAAATGTGCACATAAAATATAAGAAGGTTACTAAGAAGTGGAAGTCAAATGTCGATGTATCAGGAGTAGGACTTATAAAACTAAATATTACTATGGGGAATGCACTTGCTCAATTTTTTATTGAATGAGGTGTTGTCGCTCCTAGAGACAGCCTTGAGTTGCAGAAGACCAGTGCCTAGGACATCTTAAAATCAGAGGTTAAATGTGGAAAATTGTATAAAATGCCTCTAACAAAATATGGAAAAAGAGAACAATGGTTTTGGTGGTTCATGCATGGAGAAGAACTTGGAGACGATTCATGTAAATTCCCCAAACCGTGAGAGGGATTAAGAGGCTGCATGGCTAGATGGATTTTAAATGGGCCAAGTAAAAAACAATGAGCAGAAATATTAAAAATATGCAAAGGTGTTGAGAGGGAACAGAGAAGGAACCCACGAGAGACAGGCTTAAGAGATTTGAGAATCTGTCCCCTATGAACTCAGAGGAAATGGATATGAATGAGGTATGGAAAACAACAGAGGTTTGTGGAGCACGAATTAAGGGAGTGAAACAAGCTTAATACATAAGCTTTAACACATGAGTGTTATACAGACACGAATTCATGAATAAAATTGCAGACCACTGGTAGCTACATTACACAAAACCTTAAAAGAAGCATAGCATGAAAGATGATTACACATAAAAAAGGAGATTACTAATAACAGAAAGAAACAGAAACATACTACTCATTGCTCCATATGAAATCCAAATAACAACTTTGTATCATATTAAGTTTAAACAACTCTCCCATGTGTCTCAGAGCAAAGGGAGCACAATCATACAAAACTACAACAAATTTCTTCAAAATTCCAGAACCATTATTTCATTTTAGAAATCACCACATATAGAGTTATCTTTGGGAGTTTACGATTGAATATTCTATCATGATCGACCCACACTAGTGAAACCAAAATATCATAACAAACTATTAGAGCATGCATCAAGCAATCACTCTAGCAACAGAAAAATCATAACAGAATTGGGTAAGATAGGGATTTTACCCTTAAAACATCACTATCTAAATAGTAAAAAGAAACAAAGCAGTTAGCCAGGGAGGCCAAATTCCAGAATGTTCAGAGGATTGGCGAGAAGTGGCTAAGAACACGTGAGCGGTCCTGACTTCATCATGTAATTCCATCTGTTGTTCGGCATCCTCCACTCCGTAACTCTCATGATTTCAACTTCCCATTGCGGAATGGTCAGTTGTGTTGTGTATGCTTAATTCTTTAGTGGGGAGCTCTTGGAGGGAATGAATAAACCATAACCGTGTTTTCTACCAAAATCTCTTGCTATATTTGAAAACCAGAAACCAGATTTCGAAGGGGGTCTTAAGTGGTAAGCGGTACCGGATAACGGGGGTGCGAAATGATGAGAGGAAGACACGTGGAGGAGTGAGTGGTAATGGATACCGCCTATTTCAAACCCCCCCCTCCCACATGGTAAAAGTTCGAAGGCCCGGGGGGGGAGTGCGAAATGTGTTAAGGAACATGGGATGCATTGGGGTGAAGTGGAGGTGACGGAGAGATACGGAGGGATTAACGGTGATGGAATGTGTGAAGACCGGATGGAAATGGTAGAAGGCATGGTGGGACCATACTGCATCACAAGTCACAAGCTTTAAGTTTTTTTTTATAAGTTAGGAGGAGGTAAACACCAAAAAATGTGAAGTGCGAAGTGTGGGGGGGAGGTAAGTGACGTTGAGGGAAGGTGGGACCCGACCGCATCAAAAATCAAAAAATTTGACATGAAGAAGTAGAGGTAAACTCTAAACAGTGTGAAGTGTGAAGCGCAGGAAGGAGGGAAGTGACGTGGAGGGGAAGTGGGACTCGACTGCAGCCCGCAGATCACAAACTTTAAGTTTTAGTTTATAAGCGTGGAGGTAAACTCTTAAATCCGTGAAGTGCGAAGCATGGGAAGGAGTGAAGTGACGTGGAAGGGTAGTGGGATCCGACTGCAGCCCGCAAATCGCAAACTTTAAGTTTTAGTTTATAAGCGCGAAGGTAAAATCTTAAATCCGTGAAGTGCGAAGCGCAGGGAGAAAGGAGGTGACATGGAGGGTGGAGCCCACTACATTGGCGGAGGTTAAACGTTAAAACTTGCAAAGTGCAAAGTGCGAGAGCAAGGAAGGTAACGTGGCAGATGGAGGTGGAGCCCCGTATCGCAATTTAAATAGAATACTTTGTGGGTGCTTAAATGGTGAGTTACAAACTGTACAAAGCGCGAAAAGTTATAATCGTCGATCTGCGAAGTTTATATTTAGCAATGTGAGATTGATGATGGATGAAAGGGTGACGTGTCAGGAAGAAATGGCCCCACTTTAATCATAATCAAGGAATCAGGAAGGCGGATGGTAAGTGAAAACAATGATATGGCGATGAAAAAGGTAATGTAGAAATATGAAGTAGAAAGTCGGAAAGGTAAGGTTTAATGATTATTTAAGGGAAATGAAATGAAAGGAAGTGTGGTGGGTGAATGGGTTCCACTTCATTGCATATCGAATTTCGGAAGGTTTGTAGGAGACAACAATTAAAGGATTTTGGGATTTGGCCGATGCGAAAAGAAATTTGAGTGTGCGGTCATGAAATAAAAAGGGAATTAATTAGGGAAAAATAAAAATAAAAAAGAAAAGGGATAAATGGTATTTAGAGCATTGGATTTCAAAATTAGGAAAAATGAAGGGTAGGAAGGGGGTAGATGGAATGAATGAGGGCAGTATGGATTTCGCTCACCATCATACTTGCTTTGGGCGATGGCTAATCAACGACACTTTCCTCTTTCAATTGAATTAAAAGGTAGATAGATTCATTTGAAGCTCTTTGACAGTTAGGATTTCCCTTCCTTTCTCCTTCTCCACTTTGTGTGCGGTCACAGGCCAACATTGGCTCCATCTGGGGACAACGTGTTTTTCTCAATGCATTGAGAACCTTTAGACCTAAATGTCTATGCTTTATTGGGCTTATGGAGTCTCAAATGCATATCGAAAGCCTAAATTGAAACTACAACTAAGTTGTGCACTGCCACATATCAAAACGGAAATCCCTGCCACACCCTGAAAATCTTGAATGCTGAAATCTGAAATATGCTGAAACTAGAAAGATGCTCATAGTACTGAGCTTATTGGCACTCCTACCTACACCCATTCTGATAAAAAATTATCCCATCAAATAATAATCAGACTTCCAATGTAACCAATCAAGCAAATTAGTGCTTAACTAAAATTGGCATCCCATTCTTGTAGGTAGAGAAATGGGTTTAAAACGTGGAAACTTATATCTTCTACTGAATTTCATAGATCCATTGATGAACCTGGAAAATTATTCCTTCCTTGATGGATGCAATATACTATCCAAAGGATCATGGTAAACATGCAACATGAGTTTTTCTGAAGGATTTGTCACAATAAAACAAACCTCATTCCAAACTACTGCTTTGCTTGTGCGTTGCCACTGATTGTCTTCAAGCACCAAGGATTACTCTTGTTTCCTCTCCTTTTACATTATAATCAAATTATTTGTGTGCTACTCATCATTTCCTTTGTCATATAGAGGCTTGTAGGGGAGCTGCAAACTCTCGATCATCTCAGGTAAAGGATCTCGATTAATAACAACATATTGTGTTTCCTCAACATCCCATGAAGACTTTAATGATGAAGAAATTTTATGAAGGTCTGCACACTCAGAAAGAATATTTGAGTGAACTTCAATCAGAAAACCTAATTGGTATTCTTTTGGAAAGCTTTCTTGGCTTTCATTGGCCACACTTGATTGGTGTTCAATCTCTGAATACAACACTACTGGCTGAAGGTGCTCTTGTGGATCTAGACAATTAAGCTCTGCTGCCCCTATTTCTGAATAAATAGATTGTTGTTGATTTTTAGTGTTGTCCTCTGGGAAATATTCAGATCTTCCCATTCTTTAGGGAGGGTAAGCTCACCTCCTTCTTCTTCAGCACATGCTAGAAACTAGTTTTCTACCTTTGGTCCAAAAACCACCAGGGATTGTTCTTCTTGGAGATTGAAGGGCATGGGCCCTTTTTCTGTACTGGCTTCTTTGAACTTCTCTTTAGAAGGGTCAAGCAGTTTCAAGATATAGATGTGGGCTTCTTATCCTTGGGAGGATCAACTCCTTACTTTATGGAAGTGGATGCAGTCGCCTCATGAGGGGCTGACTCTTCTAACAACTTCTCCCCTTTACTAGCGGGACTAGGAGGGGTTTATTCTCTTGATACTGACTCTTAATTTTGTTCTTTCCCTCGGGTTTTCTTTCTGGAGGACCTGAGGTCATTCTTCTTGTGGAGTTGAGCCTGCATAAAATCGATGAACTGTCTGCAGTAACTGTCAATATCTTGATCCTCTAGAGGGACTTCTTCTTATTCCTATTCCCATTTCAGGATGGGTTCACCCTCCTCATCATCAGAGTACGTGAGGAATTGATCTTCTTGGATTTCTGTGACTTCCTCGACCTGTTGTAATAGCTGTAGAGGGGGCCTTTGATATTGAGGATTAAACCCACGGTGTTATGAAAAATTATGGATTACGGATAAAAAACATTCCCTAAATGTGGTATGCATTTAGAACAACAGATTAAAGACTTTGCAGACACTTTCTCTAAGAGTAAATAGACACACAGGAAGATAGAGGAACTTACTTGTGATTCAAGTGCTTCCTATTCTCCTTCTGTCGCTCTTGTTGTAGCTTCCAATCCAACTTTGATCACTAGACTAGTTCCTGCAAGTATAAACACTAAACAGCAAAGAGATTGCAATATACAGATGGCTATTTATCTTAATCACTTAAATCAATGAAACATGAAATATATATATCAATTAAGAATCCATCATATGAAAATTAGAAACATAAACAGATACATATATGGGAAAATGCGAAACAATATTTATTAATGGATAGAAGGGGGAGGTTACAACTAGCGATCGATTTGATGTCACCAGCTCCAACTTCATCCCAACCTAATCACAATAAAATTATCACCAGCAACATATCACTCTTATCACACACTCAATTGAGAATCCAACAACATTTCTTTACCAAAATTCTTCCTTTTTTAGCACTAGGATCTGTGCTCAATTTATAGGGCAACTGAAGGTAGTTTCTCAATCAATGACTTTCTAATAAAAGGCAAGAAATTTTCCCAAGCTCAGAGGGGTTAGCTAGACACACGGATTCAAATTTTCACAAATATGGACTCTTCTAGAAGGCATTGTCCATGTGGAGATTCCAGAACAATGAGAATTTCGCTCCCATTTGACCAACGCACTCTTGAATGTCGGGAAGTTCTTTGAAAATCACCCTTGAATGGAGGTAGCTGCATATTCAAATCAGTTAGTCCCTTGATAGACTACACTGGTGAGCTCATAAGTGATATAACATGTACTTCAAATATTGGAAACCTTGTAATGGAAGTCATGGATGATTTGTTCTTATTCTTGTCTTAGGGCATGTAGCAACTGAAATGATAGGGGAGGATAGACCCTATCTCATTGGTCCTGGGGATGATGTCCATTTTTACCAGGCCATTGGGAATGATGCCCAAATTTACCTATAATAGCTGCCCCCTAAAGCATGAAGTCAGAATAAAACAATATTTTTTGAATGAGATGCTTCACGATGTGATGGGCTGGAACTGAAGCGGAGTGGTGACCTGCATCAATCTTACAATACATTACATCATGATATATCCTCTTGATCATGAATTGCTAAGGGAAGGCATTCCCATGCTCAACACATAAACTATCTAATAACATGTACATAGTGTAGAAAGTCGTCTACATTAGAATGTTGCCCAATACAGACATGCCTACAGATAGAGGCCCATGTTTAGATGAAAATCTGTATGTAAGGTCATCGTACAGATTATGTGTACAACAATCCTAAAATCGCAGTTCGAATGGCTGAAACTAGATTCGGGGTATTCTTATCTCGTTCACTCGATCGTTCAGGTACAAGTCTAGCCATGCAAATATACGATTTTTTGTTGAACATGGTAAGACATCATTTGATTGCAAGCCAATGATGTGACTTGTTAACAAATGTGAGAGAACCACCATTGATGCTAATGGATCTCAAGGTACTGCAATACATTTTGTAAGGCGTGAATAGATGATTTGATGTCGAACGGTAAAAAAATATTTTGGTCAAAAATCCGGAAGCGAGGATCTTCTCGATGTTGTAACAATCCTCATGGTACTGGAAGATGATGTTTCTAAGTAAAATTCACGGATGATGATTTGATGTTGAAAGCAAGTTAGTTTATCGCAAAACGAGAGTTACTAATTTTAGAGACAAAATGTGACTTGATATAGCAATGTTCAAGGATCATTGTCATGAGAATGAAGGTTTGTGAGTACTGCAGAAGGATGAGTATTCACTGGATGACTTCTCTTGAACATATCGATGACACTAAGATGATTTGGCAGCATTGACCCAAAACCAAAGTGAAGGTATGATGAACCATAGGTATGAATGAACCGTCAAGAAGATTACCCAACCTAAATAGTCACGATGATGGAGTGAAGTGTCATGTTCAAGAGCGACCTGCTACAGTAAAAGTTTTGTTCACTTTCCCAAATTTTCCCTGGTCATTTGTCGACTAGTACCTCTTTATTTTTTAACAAGCTTGAGGAGGATAACATATGCTTGATCTATAATTCAACCCTTCAAGCGAATAATGTATCGTTATTTAATAATTTAACGAGTCTAGCGATGAATGAAACTCGATTATTTCCATAATCAACAAGCACGTCGCAAGTTTATGTTTTAACGAGCCTAAACACAATGACATCCTGGTCCTTTTTCTTATTTAAAGAGTTTGAAAAAGAGGATGAAATAAAACTCCATAGGTATTTTTTCATAAAGTTGTCCCTCAGATTCGAAAAAGTGTAAAATAATATATGAGAGAACCTCCTAGCCATGTTCGACTAAGGCATTCCTTTTTCATAAATAATCTATCTCAATCCGGAAAAGGGTTAAACTTATACTGAGTAGATATCAATTCATTTACTTTTACGAGCGTGAAAAGACAAGTGCTCGGCAACATTTTCACATTATCGGAGTCTGAAAAGAGCAAAAAGAAGACTCCAGAGGTTCCTTTTTTGCTGTTATCGAAGCTTGAAAAAGAGATAAAAGTGAGCTTCAAGTCCTTTTTCATTTTTATCAAAGCTCGAAAAATAAGGATAAAAGTATTCTTTATGGTCAAATCATTCTTGAAATAAATATGCACGAATAATCTACTCATCAGTTGCAAACCTGTTTAGAATGTTAGTGTCAGTCTAGTCATACTGCCATCAGTGATAAAAACTGCTCTTTTGCATTTTCATATTAGGTGTCTCATACCGAATAAATTTCACCATTCCGTTAGGTCATGGATTCATTGATGGTAGTAATTTTTATCGGTTGTCCCTCATGAGGTACTTGCTGATTTTCCTTTCTATGGTCTTTAGTCATTATTCACTTTCATTCTTAAAATCATATCAGTAGGTCATAGGATGGGTCTCATTAGTTGCTAGGGTCTCACCATGGTCGAATTAATGAGTCAAAGGTCAATAATATCAGCAAGGTCATGAGGAAGCCAATAAGCTCAAAGTCACAGCACCAGGAAGAATCAGAGAGACATTTTATTCAGTTTGATGTAATTTTCGCCTCAAAACCATGTTTTGAGGTGAACACATGATATTTTTCCTTTATTATTATTCATTATGTAATTTTATATCATCATATGTAATAAGTCACAATTCAGAAAGCTGTTATCTCCACAAAGTGATGTCCCTGCCTTCAGAAGAGTTTTCTGTAGCATGTTCAGCACCAAATCATCCTCCAAGTAGATCCATCAAAAAGATCTACACTCTCAAAACTGACTTCTGGATTGAAATTTATGCTTAAGTGAAGTAAAAGTCCCTATGTCCTCATATACCCTATTTCCCCTATTTCCCATTTTCCCTTTAAACTTTGTATTATTAAAGTTTAATATTTTTCTTTAGTAAAATCCCTTTCGCCCCACCCTCCAATTACATAATCGCATTATAATCATTGAAAAACACTTATGCGATTAAAACCACTTCCCCTCCATACTCCATTGAAAATTTATAATAAACATTTTAAATATTTTATTATAAAGTCCCGTTCACATCGCAATACGTAACCACTTCCCCACCATTTCCATAGAAACTTTATAATAAGAGTTTCATACCAAGTCCCCGTCGTTCCAAACCACTTCCGCTCCATGCTTCGGAAAATTTATAATAAATTTGAAGTGTTATATTATAAAACCCCGCCGCTTCCCATCGCAATCACAACCCCTCCTCTGATCAATCGCAACAGTCCCCGATCCGATTGATCGCAATATTCTCTGATTGAACTCCCTCCTGATTGCAGACCCCCGATTGAAACACTCCCAATTAACCCACAACCGTCGATATTCTTCTTCCGATCCGAAGGTCCTCTGCCAATCAGAACATTTCAATCGCAACACTCCTCCGATCGCAAGATCCTCCGATCTCCCGATCCGCTCACCTGACGGCAAACCTCCGATTGATTTCCCCACCGTTGATCTCTTCCCGTTGATCCAACGGCTCAAATTCAATCAGGCCAATCGAATCGGCATTTCACATATGTTGCATTCCTCCTTCCCTATGATATTGCGATTGCGATTATAATCCCCAGGCCCACCATACTTCTGCCCGCGCATTATAAAGGGCCTTCCCCTTTGTTAAAAACAAATTTTGGTTTCATTTCATTTTTATGAAAGACCTCCCTTAATCGCATCGGCGGTTTTATATAAATCACTCCGCCCCACTCCCGAGCCCGAGTGCGATTGCAATTATGTGGGTCCCACCTTTAGCCCTCCGTATTACAATAAAAATCATTCCACCCCTTTATATGATTTCCCTGCTCTATAGTTATATCCCCCATCAGGCTTACCCCAATCACATCGGAGCTTTGTGTGGCCTTCTCCAAATTCACCTGACCTCCGACTCCCGATTGCGATGGCACCACCGATTGTTATATTACGACTGTTTTATTAATATGATATCCCTCCGCCCGACTCACTCCGATTGCGATTATAATGTGGGTCCCGCCTCCTCTCCCTTCCCTCCTATTCACTATTTCTCCCTTCACTAAAGGCAAAGTTTCATTTCAAAGGCATGTTTATTAAAAAGTCAGTTTTACCCAAACGGAAAGCAAAGGAAACAGTCAAAGGGCCGAAAGCTTATATAAAACAAAGATTGTTACAGCAGCAACAAAATAGGAAATCTGTTCATCGGATTACCTATTTTATTCCATACAGCATAACAACAAAATCTCCAAGTGGTCAAATGCAATGCTGTCCCTTATTTTCAGGGGCAAATTGTTGTATTTCTTTGCTATGGTTGTATTTTAGTTCTTCAGCTGTTAGAACAACTCCTCTTTTCATGTATCTAGGTTCCCACATTTCAGTATATTTAATGTAATTATGAATAATTTGTAAGCAGTAGAGTAACTCAAAAAGTAGGGGAATAGTGTGGAAGAACATCTCTACGCTACATTGTACAGTTTGACAGGAATTAATAAGAGATGCAACTCTGATTTGTGGGATCCATGTGGTATGAGAGTTAGCATTTTTTTTCTTCTTTGTTTCATATGTGAATTGTTATGTGTTCCATTCATCCATAAACATTTCCTTTTGAATGTTTTCAAGACAGAAAGGTAGAATCCATTTTATATGCTCTGCCTTGGGAAATCATTCATACTCTGTATTTTTCTTCTGTTTGAAAAGGATCCATTTATTGTGCCCTTTTCAACTCCTCACCAGTCTTTCATCCCATCCTCATTAAATTTTAATTGCTAAGTTTCCTGCCTATCTTGCCCCATGAAATACCCTATGTCCTGATTTAATTCTCGGTTTCAACTGTCCCTTTTATCCCACACACCCCTGAAATTCATTCATTCATTTTATTAAAACTCTTTTCCCATAATTTTATCTAGCCTAATATCAATACATTTACTGTTTTCCATTGAATATTATTTTACGGAGAGAGCCCTCTCCTGTCCTCGTAGGGCTAGCTACAAGGCTGAGCGTGGTTTAGTTTGTTACCCTATTTTTCCTTTGCAGCCTGAGGTCCAATTCAGGTGCTAACATTCTCTGGCGACTCCACTGGGGAATAATTTCAAAATTGTTTGTTTGTTAGTGTTATTTGTTTTACAAACTATCGACGGAGCCTGAAGTTATGCCAGGTAGCCTTCGAAACTGCACATTTCTTTGCAGGTGCATAAGTAGATAAATGCTGCTTCAGTCAATCTCTGGTCTAGTTTTATAAACATAACATCTGACTTGCAAGATTTGCCCCAGTATATCAAATAATTCTAGACTTTTGAACGATGATGTTCAGATTTTGCTAGGCTTCAAAATAAGATTTTGTAAAATAGACATTCGACCACACTGGCTTCAAGAAGATACACCAGGACTAATCCAGATCCAAATCCTCCCCCTGTGTTTGAAAATCCAAATATTATCCCAAGAATTGTTAGAAGACAAGAAGGATCATTAAGCCCCAGAGCCGTTTTTAGATTCTATACTTGGCCCAGTGAATGGTTTTTTGTAGAAGACCTTTCCTTTGACGAGAATTTTGAGCTTTCTTTATTTAGGAATAAGTCTAAAAATTACATTGATGATACAGTTTTAGATCCTGACTTCCTTGTAGATATTGAAGTCCAAAGAGAAAATAACGATTACATTTTGAATTCTCCTCAGTCCATCACTGTAACTAATATCCTTGAGCCTTCAGAATCATTAGGAACAACATTTCCCCCTCCCAAATCATCAGCATTCCCATCAGTCAATTCCCAATTGTCATCTCCTCCATTAACACCTCCCTCAAATCCTACAAATCCTGTCGTAAATCCACCCAGAGTTATGGCTACCAGGTATGCACCCCTGGTCTTACCCCAGGTCCTCAATGATATGCCGACTGACTATCAAAGCAAAATTCCTATTTTTGATGCCACTCAGATCATCACGGCTCAACAACATGTTGATAAAATGAATGAATTTTTTGATTTGCATGAGGTAGAAGCAGAGAATGTAACGAAAAGGCTGTTTGTTCAAAGCTTCGGAGGTGAAGTCACAAAATGGTTTAGAGCCTTACCGCCAGGCACAATTCGCACTTTGCAGGAGTTGCACACTCAGTTCCTAGACTGGTGGGAGGTAAAAAAGAACCCACTTCAAATCCTGTTTGAGTATGAGAACATTAAAATAAATGTGGGTGAAACCATGCAGGATTATTGTTTGAGATTCAATGCTGTATATAATGCTATTCTAGCTAATTTGAAACCTCCTGTGGGACTAGCATTGTTGAAATTTCCCAATGGTTTTGATGCTGACATGACATATCAGCTGCGTGAAAGAGATCCATCTTCACTTGAAGACATGCAGAAGATAGCGGTAAACGTTGAAGCTAATCTGCTGGCTAAAAGAGCAAGAGCTAGAGCCGAGAAAAGAGTCGCAATAAAAGAGGAGGCCTCTACTTCAGACAGTAAAATGGACACTTTGATTAGGATAGTGGAAAAAATGGTTGATAGGTTAACCATTGCAGATAGACCTAGCCTCAAATAAGAAATCCGAATTTCAGAGGGCAGCAGCCGCAATTCAGAATTAAACAGAGAGAGAAAATAACACAGGACCAAACTGCACCACCACAGCAGCAGATTAAAACTGTTGGGAAAAATACTGAGAGGGGGGGGGGGGGGTGAATCAGTATTTACTGCATATTCAAAACTTTCACTTTTTCTGCTTCTAAAACGCATACGCTACTTTCCTGAACCAGACTTGCGTATATACGCGGATACCCTTTACGAAACTAGCGTATACACAGATATCTATATATGTCATTAATTCATCACTCAAATCATTCCTTCATTTATTCATCAGATATTCAGTAAGCAGTAAACATGTGCAGTAAGAACAGAATAAATCATGACACGAAGAATCACACATGAACACCAGGATTTTGAGGGGGAAACCCAAGTCGGGGAGAAAACCACCTGAGTTGCTGTCGACCTTCAATATTTTATTATAGAGAAAACATCTTACAACATAGTAGCGGGGCTGGTGACACGCGAGAGCCACCACCGCGCTCGTTTGCAGCCTCTCCACGGAGGAGGCTCCAACCACGGCTGGTTTACCGGCCTTTCACGGAAGGGCTCCAACCCACGGCTCGTTTACCGGCCTTTCACCAGGAAGGAGCTACGACCCCGGTCTCGTTTGCAGGACTCTCCGGAAGGAGGCACAACCCCCAGTAGGCTACAACCTTCGGCCACCTAGAGACACGTTTCATCAATTTTCTTTGGATCGACCACTACAATAGAACAATACTTACCGAGCCTGGTCATCATGTTCCCGGACCGAACCCTTTCCAAACTTTTAAGCACAACCATACCTCATCAACAGATACATATCAACATAGATCAGATAGCAGAAACACAGCAGAACAGATCAGATATTTCATACCCCTTGCTTCAGCAAGCCCTAGTTTGCATACGCGCTTTCCCTTCACTGATGTCGCGTATATACGCTCTTCCGTCCATACAAACCAGCGTATACCGCAGTGTATATTTTATTGCGCATACGCGCTTTCTCTTCGACGAAGCTGCATATATACGCGCTTCCTCCGCGACGAAGTAGCGTATAGATCTTTAATCATTACAGAGCTGCATACTTCATCAGATCAGACATTCACCTCAGATTCAACCCTTTACTTCAGACAGATGTTCGCCTAGATGTTCGCCTCATCACATATCTAAGCCTTCCATAATCAGATCTAGCAAATACAAGAGCAATTCAGATCTAGATCTCCTTCTTCATCATTGGTGCATCATACATTCAGATTTATCATTCAAGTGTAACCCTTTCCATTCAGATATACTTCAGAGAGAAGTATTCATTCAAGCTCAGACATCTTGCACCACCTCTCCTATTTTGCACAATGAATTTCTTCTCTTTATATATGATTACCCTTTGACAATACCATGAGCCCAAGCAATACCACGAGCCTTCAATACCACGGGCCAAAGCAATACCATGAGCCTTCAATACCACGGGCCCCTGGATTTGCACTTTTTGAGCGCTTTTGCCCATACGCGACTTGGTACGTTCTTTTCCGCGTGCATACGCGACTTACCTTAGACAGATCCGCGTATACCTAGAGACATACTCTTTTCATCAAGGTTTAGCACATGCTGACTTCTTTCCTTCACTGCCTTCTGTATACACTGTAGATACATCATATTTAGCTCATCAGGAACATATTCTAACAAGCACAACTTCACCAAGTAAGTTGTCATCATCTTCATCAAGTGGGTTGCCTTTCAAGGACAACACTTAGCATCATATTGTCAACAAACATCATATCACATCAGATTTACATCATTTACTAAGTCCATCAAGTCAAGTATAACTTCATCAGGTGGATTGCCATCAAGGACAACACATGTCAACAGTCGTATGTCTTCATCTTCATTCAGTGGGTTGCCATCAAGGACAACACTCTGCATCATATTTCCAACAAAAACTCCTTTGCAACAGAACTATGTGCAAGGGACAGATTCAGATGACGATGATCCTGTGATTGAGGCTAATCACTTTTTCACGGCTGATGGTGTGCCCATTTTCCTTACAGAAGATGAAGAATACACAGTGGCGACTCCAGACATTCAAAAATACCAAAATTTTATTTTGGCCAATGATACAGTACTGGAAGAGGAGTCTAATGACTATCAGAGAGGATATATGAGTGCTCTGTCGGCTCAGCAAAGGCAGTACTCTTTAAGGAACAGAGAGGTTACGATCAGTCCCATTCAAAAGAGAAAGGAACTCCAAATGAAGAACGATGCACAAAAGAAAGCCAAGGAGCTGGTTGATCCTTCCTCTAGAAAAGCACCTGCAGTTGCTAATACAACAAATGAAAAGAACCAGCAGAACACAGTAAAGGAGCCAATAGAGAAGAAATACCCGCCAATTAAAGAGGTAGAGAATACTCCCTCCTTTAATCTAGAAAATGAAATTTCTAAGTTAAAAGTGTCTATGCCCCTCACAGAGTTGGTAAAGAATAGTGTGTATAAAACTCAGGTGTCCAAAGTCTTGGAAGTAGATTCTGTCTCTGATATGGTCAATGTAGAAGACGACTACCCTGAACTTATTTTCGGTCTAGCCATAGAAGAATCTGAAGAAAATGAAGTCTCTCCTTTTTAATTGAGTCTTAGAGTACATGAGTTTATCCTGCATAATGCTATGTTGGACTCCGAGGCCTCACATAATTTGATGCCCAAATTTGTCATGGAAAAGCTAGGCCTTGACATCACTCGTAAATATCATGACTTGCATTCCTTCGACTCAAGTAGGGTCCATTGTATTGGTTTAATTAAAGATTTGGTAGTGTCTTTAGATCAGATTCCGGCAAAGAATTTATTGATTGATGTAGTTGTTGCTGATGTCCCACCAAGGTTTGGAATGCTTCTATCTAGGTCTTGGGGTGCAAAACTTAAGGGAACCATGCAGCTTGACTTCTCTTATGCCACTATCCCTGTATTTGGCCAGTTGAGGAAGTTATATAGGGAAAAGAAAATGAAATATATGATTACCAGCAAAGACAAGCCTGTAAATTATCCCATTAATGCTGTCCATACAGACTTAGAGTCTTTTGTCTTGTATTCTGATGGTGGTTTAAATGATGAGAATGTTCAATTGGTACAAGTGGATGAAAGACCTGAGATTTCAGAGAATTTCAGAGAGGTCCTCAAACAGGAAAAGGACAAAGAGGCAAACACTTCTGAACCTCCTGCCTGCCAGCAACAAAGTGGCAATGACCAGCCACAAATCAGTCAAGGTAAAGAAGAGAAAGAAACAAATTTCCAGCATCTTCAAGAAGAAGAAGAAGGCCTGTGGAGTATGGATTTTGATGGAGCTGTTGGTAAGGATGGAGCTGGCATTGGAATATGGATTAGGAGCCCTATTTTTCAACCTGAGAAGGTTCCAAGTAATGTTAGAGTTTGTGCTTATAAGCTAGCTTTTGATTTCTCTAACAATGAAGCAGAATATGAGGCTTTGATTGTAGGTCTCAAAATTTTGAAGAAGTTGAATGCAAAAAGGATTTCTGTGTATGGCGACTCTGAATTGATAATCAAACAGGTGAAGGGAGAATATCAAGCAAAATATCTGAGATTGAGGGCATACAGAAATGTAGTCTTGGACATTTTGAAAACATTCCCAGAGTATACTTTGACATCAGTGCCCAGGATGCAGAACATTATTGTTGATTCTCTTGCCACTACTGCAAGTAACTTGAAGATTCCAATGAACTCCAGCAATAAGTTTGAAATCTATGTCAAACATAGGCCTGTTGTTTCGGACAATTTAAGGTATTGGCAAGTATTTTGGGATGATAATGAGATTAATGCATTTTTGCAGGGTGAGGGAAAATTCAAAGATACTCCCATAGAGGGTGAGTATGAGGTTGATGATCAGGAGTTGGAAGCAAACCAGATGGACATATTGCAGTTAAAGGATAATGTAATTCCTAGAGGTCTCATACCTCTAGAGGAGCTTTTTGATCAGGATAATGTCGCAAAGAAACCAAGCTTGGTGCCCACAGAGAAAGGAGTTGAAGATGTGAATATTGGAACAACTGATCAGCCCAAGTTGGTCAAATTATCAAAGGCATTATCGCCTGAGGTAAAGGAGAAGTATGTTAAATTTATTTCTGAATTTTCTGATGTATTTGCATGGGATTATTCAGATTTGAAAGTGTATGATAAGAACATAATTCAGCATACAATTCCTATCAAGCCGGATCAGAAGCCTTTCAGACAGAAGCTGAAAAGAATCAATCCAAAGCTGCTGCCATCAATTGAAAAGGAGGTAAATAGGTTGTACAAAGCAGGAATCATAGTTCCTATTATATTTTTTGATTGGATTTCGAATTTGGTCCCAGTGCGTAAAAAGACTGGAGAAATAAGACTGTGTATTGACTTTCGAAACCTGAATAAGGCATCCTTAAAGGATAATTACCCACTTCCGAAAATGGACCATATTCTACAGAGAGTAGTTGGAGCATCTAGGATGTCACTACTTGATGTCTAATTAGGCTACAATCAGATCTTGGTGCATGAGAAGGACCAAGATAAAACTACCTTGACAACACCTTGGGGAACCTTCCATTATGCCAAGATGCCCTTTGGACTGAAGAACGCTGGAGCCACCTTCCAGCGTGCAATGGACATTGCTTTTGCAATTGAAAAAAACATTTTTCTTGTTTTTTATTTGGATGATTTGACAGTGTTTTCAGGTTCAGATGATGAGCATTTGCACCATCTAAGAGTGGTTTTTCAGTGTTGCAGAAAGTTTGGGATTTCTCTCAATCCCAAGAAGAGCCTTTTTGCCATGGATGAGGGAAAATTGCTCGGGCATATCATCTCTAAAGATGACATCCGCATAGATCCAGTCAGAGTGGAGGCTATTCAGCTCATAGATCTTCCACGGAACAAGAAAGAGATTCAGGCCTTTAATGGTAAGATGAATTTCTTGTGCAGATTTATACCTAATATGGCTGAGAATTTGAGAGAAATGACCAATATGTTGAAGAAATACAACACTTTTAAGTGGAGTGAAGAAGCTATCAAATCATTCAATCTGGTAAAGTTTGCTTTGTCTAATGCCCCAGTTCTGATCAGTCCCGACTTTACTCAAGATTCTATTATATTTTCGTTTTCATCTAAGCATACTATGGCTGTTGTTTTAATGCAAAAGATAGATGAAGTAGAAAATCCAATTGCCTTTTTCAGTAGGACTATTAGAGATGCTACTTTAAGATATAATATTATTGAAAAACAAGCATTGGCTCTTGTCAAGGCATTGAAAGATTTTAGGGTCTATATTTTTCATTTACACACTATAGCATATGTCCCCAACGCAACAGTCAAAGATGTGCTCATGCAAACTAATCCAGAAGGTCAAAGAGGCAAATGGATAGCAGCCATGTTGTAGTATGATCTGGAGATCAAGCCCACGAAATTGATCAAAGGCCAAGGCTTGGTGAAATTGATGGCTCAATCAAATCTGCGTGCTTTAGATATAAACCTCATTACAGTGATGTCAGAAGAGGAAGATGAAGGTTTGCTGGTTCCTATTTCAGATATTTTTCTGCAGTCCCCTTGGTATTCAGATATTGTGTATGTTCTTCAGCATTTGTCACCTCCTCCAGGCATGTCTAAGAGTAAAGGTAGATCTTTGAAACTCAAAATATGAAAAGTATTGTATTTTAAATAGTGCTCTGTTTTGGAAGGATCCAGGAGGCGTTTTGCTAAATTGCCTGGTTCAAGAAGAAGCTCAGAAGGTAACGCATGATTTCCATAAAGGTGACTGTGGTGGTCACCTGTTTTGGAAAACTACAGCGAACAAGGTATTGAGAGCCGGGTATTATTGGCCCACATTATTTTCTGATTTATATAAAACAGTGATGAATTGTCATGAATGTCAAATTTTCCAAGGGAAGAAGAAATTGCTTCCACTTCCTTTGAAACCTGTTTCAGTGAACGCGCCCTTTCAGCAGTGGGGGCTCGATTTTATAGGAGAAATACATCCCGCGTCCTCAACACAGCATCGATGGATACTGACTAGGACATAATACTTTACGAAATGGATCGAGGCCATCCCTGCCAGGCAAGCAACTGACACGGTAATTATTCAATTCCTGGAATCAAATATTTTATCCCGTTTTGGTTGCCCATGTAAAATTGTGACAGATAATGCAGCCGCGTTCAGATCAAAGAAAGTGATCGATTTCTGTGATAAATACAACATCGTTCTGGGCCATTCAACAACGTATTATCTGCAAGGCAACGGCCTGGCAGAATCATCGAACAAATCGCTGATGAATATAATTAAGAAAATTTTGGAGGCAAACAAAAGAAATTGGCACCGGAAGCTTATCAACGCACTGTGGGTAAACAGAGTTAGCAGTAAAAAATCAATAAGTATGTCACCTTTTGAGCTGGTTTATGGTACTGATGCTATCTTTCCTACCTCTCTTACAGTTCCAGGATTATTACAAGAAGTTGGCAGCGAAGATGATGACAACCAGCGAAGGATCAATCAGATGATCCACCTTCAACAAACAAGAGAAGAAGTGTTACAGAAAGCAAGCCAGTTGCAGGACAAGATTAAAAAGATCTATGACAGGAAGACTAAAGCAGAAAGGTTTCAGTTGGATGATGTAGTGTTGAAATGGGATGCAAGAAATGAAGACAAAGGGAAGCACGGTAAATTTGACAACCTTTGGAAGGGACCATACAGAATTACAGCATACAGGGGTCAGAATGCCTTCTTGCTTTCAGAAATGGATGGCCAGGATTGTCCTGGAGGAGCAGTAAATGGTAGGCTATTGAAGCACTACCATTGTTGAAGACATGGATCAGAATCTATCTCATCATCATTGTATATACCATTTTATTTTTCTAAAAGAAAAGTTCAAAATGCACAGTCATTCAAGTTTGGGGCCTGAGGTGAAGGCTATAAAACTTGGATGATATGTGTATGGTTTGGTTTTATTTCAGTTTTCAGTCTTAGTCTAGAGTCAGGGTCAGTTTGCATTTGTGTCAGTTTTCAAAATTTTTGATTCCATGCCCAATGGATAAGGCTACTTGGTCTACGATGTTCTTGGCACCTCCAAGGAGCTACCGTCCCCATTAGAGCCAATGTTAGTGTCAGTCTAGTCATACTGCCATCAGTGATCAAAACTGCTCTTTTGCATTTGCATATTAGGTGTCTCATACCGAATAAATTTCACCATTCTGTTAGGTCATGGATTCATTGATGGTAGTAATTTTTATCAGTTGTCCCTCATGAGGTACTTGCTGATTTTCCTTTCTATGGTCTTTAGTCATTATTCACTTTCATTCTTAAAATCATATCAGTAGGTCATAGGATGGGTCTCATTAGTTGCTAGGGTCTCACCATGGTCGAATTAATGAGTCAAAGGTCAATAATATTAGCAAGGTCATGAGGAAGCCAATAAGCTCAAAGTCACAACACCAGGAAGAATCAGAGAGACATTTTATTCATTTTGATGTAATTTTCGCCTCAAAACCATGTTTTGAGGTGAAAACATGATATTTTTCCATTATTATTATTCATTATGTAATTTTATATCATCATATGTAATAAGTCACAATTTAGAAAGCTGCTATCTACACAAAGTGATGTCCCTGCCTTCAGAAGAGTTTTTTGCAGCATGTTTAGCACCAAATCATCCTCCAAGCAGATCCATCAGAAAGAGCCCGGAAAGAGCTTTCCAACGGTATACTACACTCTCAAAACTGACTTCTGGATTGAAATTTATGCTTAAGTGAAGTAAAAGTCCCTATATCCTCATATACCCTATTTCCCATTTTTCCCTTTAAACTTTGTATTATTAAAGTTTAATATTTTTCTTTAGTAAAATCCCTTTCCCCCCACCCTCCAATTACATAATCGCATTATAATCATTGAAAAACACTTATGCGATTAAAACCACTTCCCCTCCATACTCCATTGAAAATTTATAATAAACATTTTAAATATTTTATTATAAAGTCTCGTTCACATCGCAATACGTAACCACTTCCCCACCATTGCCATAGAAACTTTATAATAAGAGTTTCATACCAAGTCCCCGCTGTTCCAAACCACTTCCCTTCCATGCTTTGGAAACTTTATAATAAAGTTTGAAGTGTTATATTATAAAACCCCACCGCTTCCCATCGCAATCACAGCCCCTCCTCCGATCAATCGCAACAGTCCCCGATCCGATTGATCGCAACATTCTCCGATTGAGCTCCCTCCTGATTGCAGACCCCAGATTGAAACACTCACGATTAACCCACAACCGTCGATCTTCTTCTTCTGATTCGATGGTCCTCCGCCAATTGGAACATTTCAATCGCAACACTCCTCCGATCGCAACTCTTCTTCCGATCTCTCGATCCGCTCTCTCGACGGCAAACCTCCGATTGATTTCCCCACCGTTGATCTCTTCCCGTTGATCCGACGGTTCAAATTCAATCGGGCCAATTGCATCGGCATTTCACATATGTTGCATTCCTCCTTCCCTCCGATATTGTGATTGCGATTATAATCTCTGGGCTCACCATACAATACTTCCGCCCACACATTATAAAGGGCCTTCCCCTTTGTTAAAAAAAAAATTTGGTTTCATTTAATTTTTATGAAAGACCTCCCGTAATCGCATCGGCGGTTTTATATAAATCACTCCGCCCCAGCCCGAGTGCGATTGCAATTATGTGGGTCCCACCATTAGCCCTCCGTCTTACAATAAAAATCATTCCACCCCTTTATATGATTTCCCTGCTCTATAGTTATATCCCCCATCGAGCTTACCCCAATCGCATCGGAGCTTTGTGTGGCCTTCTCCGAATTCACCTGACCTTCGACTCCCAATTGCGATGGCACCGCCGATTTTTATATTACGACTATTTTATTAATATGATATCCCTTTGACCGACTCACTCCGATTGCGATTATAATGCGGGTCCCGCCTCCCCTCCCTTCCCTCCTATTCACTATTTTTCCCTTCACTAAAGGCAAAGTTTCATTTCAAAGGCATGTTTATTAAAAAGTCGGTTTTACCCAAACGGAAAGAAAAGGAAACAGTCAAAGGGCCGAAATATTGTATAAAACAAATATTGTTACAGCAGTACTAAAATAGGAAATCTGTTCATCAGATTACCTATTTTATTCCATACAACATAACAGCAAAATCTCCAAGTGGTCAAATGCAATGCTGTCCCTTATTTTCAGGGGCAGATTGTTGTATTTCTTTGTTATGGTTGTATTTCAGTTCTTTAGCTATTAGAACAGCTCCTCTTTTCATGGATCTAGGTTCCCTCATTTTTGTATATTTATTGTAATTATGAATCATTTGTAAGCAGTAGAGTAACTCAGAAAGTAGGAGAATAGTGTGGAAGAACATCTCTGCGCTACATTGTACAGTTTGACAGGAATTAATAAGAGATGCAGCTTTGATTTGTGGGATCCATGTGGTATGAGAGTTAGAATTTGTTTTTCTTCTTTGTTTCATATGTGAATTGTTATGTGTTCCATTCATCCATAAACATTTCCTTTTGAATGTTTTCAAGACAGAAAGGTAGAATCCATTTTATATGCTCTGCCTTGGGAAATCATTCATACTCTGTATTTTTCTTCTGTTTGAAAAGGATCCATTTATTGTGCCCTTTTCAGCTCCTCACCAGTCTTTCATCCCATCCTCATTAAATTTTAATTGATAAGTTTCCTGCCTATCTTGCCCCATGAAATACCCTGTGTCCTGATTTAATTCCCAGTTTCAACTGTCCCTTTTATCCCACACATCCCTGAAATTCATTCATTCATTTTATTAAAACTCTTTTCCCATCATTTTATCTAGCCTAATATCAGTCCATTTACTGTGTTCCATTGAATATTCTTTTACGGAGAGAGCCCTCTCCTGTCCTTGTAGGGCTAGCTATAAGGCTGAGCGTGGTTTAGTTTGTTACCCTGTTTTGCCTTTGCAGCCTGGGGTCCAATTCAGGTGCTAACATAGAACAACATCAAATGGATTAAAAATATTTGTCTCATGATAAAAATTGAATAAAACCATAGTCACAACAATAAATATGATTTGAAAATAATCAAATTACTAATTAAAAGAGCTTTAGTATTCATTTTTACCATTTGAAAGTTACCATTTTCATTTTGGAGCTCTGAACTTGTTTTTTCCCCCGAACTTCAGCCGTTGATTGCGATCAATTCTATGGACAGTTTTCATCATCATTTGATCCAGGTTGGTGCCATAGACCCTTTCTTTCTTTCAGTAGTCATTTCATTTCATTTCACTGCAAATTTTTAGGGATTTGGGCCCCTTACGGTAAATTATTTTTCCAAAGACGTAAACGCACGCTTGGGCATCGAAAATTGCGTTGTAAAGCACTCAAAATGAAGCCTAGGTGCATATGAAATGCACTGTCTATTGACCAAGACTGCGTTGGGCACAATTCACATTCTTGATTCTTGCATTTTACCCAAATTTTGCCTAATTTTTTGCATGAAAAGGAGTCTAATGAGTCTTATGGTTATGTTTCACGGATTCATCGAACTAGAATGATGATTACTTGGACAGAAAGAGAGCATGAAGAAAAAAATATGTTTTCCCTTAATGATTCGGGTACAGTAAGAGCCTTAAGAGATTGTGGGTTATTAAAGTACTTCCGCTTATCAGGTATGAGGGAAAAAATAGAACTTGTGGAGTTCATTGTTCATGCATGGGATCCAACAATTGAGGAATTTCACATTAGGAACAAAGTGGTTCCTATTACAGTGGAGGATATATATTTTCTGATAGGCTTGTCGAGGAGAGGCTTACCTATTACTCTCTCGGGGTCTTCTCTTGAAGGAGAGACGGTGAAGAACTATATTTTGCAGTATTTCTATCCAGGGGCAGAGCCAAGCAAGGATGGGAAAATAAACATCCGTGACATTTGTGATTTTCCATTGAGAACCATTATATTCACGATCATAAAGCTTGCTGGTATCGTTATACACTACATGTAGTGAACAAATCTTAGATGTAGTATGCGCTAGAGTGCATGGAACCAACATTTTTCAATTGGTTTGAAGCTATAATTTCTCAAATAAAATAACAACTGAGCAAGGCAAAGGGAGGAAGGAATAAAAACTTTAGTTATGGTTCAATCCTCATTTCTTTTGCCTTAGAGCAGATTCCACTAATGCAGCCTCAACATGTGACGTTGGGTGTGTCTAACCATAGAGATACGAGGATGCAGAGATGGGTAGAACTGATGGCTAGACATGCAGGCCAATCGTCCATTGTGTTCTCGACGAAATTCTTCACCTGGTTCAGGTGACAAGTTATTGCCATCGATGAGTATGCATATGCAGGAATTGAATTCTGAGGAGATCCAGAATTAGATTTACCAGAAGGCACTCAGTGGGGTGAAATCGGTAAGAATGTTTTGACCATATTTTTTGATTTTTCTAAGGTTTATACATGTTTTTGTATTTTGATGTTTTCCCAAGACTACACTAAATTTTTAATGTAATGCAGATGTGGGTCGAGTTCACCCAGTGTAGGAACAAGAGCATGGAGCGGATGAGCCAGTATAGAGGGCTGTCGGGAGAGCAGTCCTGCAGGATTTAGAAATGGATGAGACTCTTGCTAAGCTTCGACAACACATAAGGGGTTTACCTTCAGGATTTCGGATTTCCAGATCAAAGGGTTACCCATGCAACTGTAGTGCCACACTATTGGCATTCCTAACCACTAGATGTGGTTACTGCGTAGGATAGCTAGATCGATAGCATGTTACCATGAGCATCACTAGTTTCGTTTTGACATGTTGCATACATTTTGAGGTCAGATGACCAATGTTTCTTGGGCACAAATTTTTGTAAAAACCTATAACTATTTATCTATTTGATTTCAGTGTTTTCCTATGTTTATTGCACAATCCTATTCAATTATGTGAATGTATCTATACATGTATTGAAAATTTCTGTTTATAACATAATTCTCTAAAGAATCAGTCAATGTATTCAAGTTTATGGAAATTTGTTGATATTAAATAAAATCAAAGTGTCTTTCCAAAAGTCGAACTCTTAGGAACATACGATGCAGTGTTGGATTTATAACAGTATAAACACTAGTAAGTTGTAATACCACAAGTTGTGAGTCAAACATTATGATGATGCGGTTAATACCAAATGAAATGGCATCAGATAGGATTTCGATCAACACACTATACTCAACGATATTTTTTTATCGATATATAGATAAAAATCCCTTGAAAACTCACTAACTCACCGTTCAGAGTGAAAATGGCACACGCTGCGGAGGATAGATTCTGCATACTACGACTAGCACCATAATCATATCCAACAAATGGTTCCAAAGATTCAGACATCTTTGATGAAATGTAAAGCAGATTACTAACGTCAAGAAAACTCTAAAAAGAAAACTAAGACAGTGAATGCAAATCAGCAACATATATATACTGTTATCACTCATGCGTTTAAACAATTTCAGAGGACAAGGTTCTATTAGCATTGGTATTTGAATTCCACTCATCCCTTACACTTATTTGACTCCTTCCCCATTCATATAATCCCATACATTCAAAATCACTTTTCCCATAGACCAAAACCCAAAATAATTTACATTACCATCTCTTAAAAACCTTTCGAAGGTGAAAATATGATGAAGTGGGAACCATTTTACCCACCACACTTCCATTTTCATTTCATTTTCCATTGAAAATCATTTAACTTACCCTTTTTCTGCCTTTTCAATTTACCCTTACACCTTTACAGTTTCATAGCTTTTCATTCCCCGATTGCTTCATTTATCGCATCACATCGCATTGGATTTACTTTTGTGAGCGCCCACAACATAGTTATTTTAATTGCGATGTGGTAAGTCAGGCCCCACCTCAGCAGTTCTGCCCCCGCTTTACAACCATTTCAATACTTTTATTTATCATGATATCACGTAAATTCCATAACACTTACTACTTTAAACCTTCCGCAGATTCATAAAACTCTGCCATATGCTAGTGGGTCCCTCTTCCCCGTACATCGCAATTATAAAAGTTAAACCCCATAGCTTATAACTAAAAGCTAAAATCTGCGATTTTCTTTGTGGTCCGGTCCCACTTCTTCCAGGCCACGTCACTCATCCCCTCCCCTGCGTATCGCACTTCGCAATGTTTAAACTTTATATCCTCCGTTCTTATAACTAAAGGCCGCGAGTTGTGATATGCGCTGCGGTCGGGTCCCACTTACCCTCCATGTCACCTAACTTCCATGTCACTTCCCCTTCGCATCACATTGTAGGTTGTATTATTTAAAAAATAAATTGTAAAAGTTAAGAAGTGCGTGGATGTGATGACACTTCAAAATTGAAATTTGAAAAGTTTCAGGTCTGGTATATCGGTTTTTTACACTATTTTTTTTATAAAAAGGTTTTAACATAGCAAGAGGATTTCAGGAAATAAAACAACAGAAAGGTCGAGTGGGGCCTCCAAAAGCGTTTAGCACTCCGTTCAATAGTAGATTTTCCCACACAGCTCTCATCTCGTTTGTCAGCATATCAGTGAATTGAGGTCCATGTCCTAAATTGTCCCACTACATCAACACATTAACGACAATGCAACATAGGAAAAAAGGGTCGATTGTTTTGTGTTTCAGAGAGGGCATTTATTCTTTTGATGATGGATAGTGCCATTCTAGCAGCCTAACTAATTTTGATGTAATTATCCACTCCTTCAGTTAGTAGTTGTAATAAATATAACCAAAGTCCTATTAGGATATTAACTCTTCATGGATAGGTGTCTTTTTATAGATATGTCAGTTATGATTAGCTGTTAGTTTGAAGGTTCTATGATCCAGAATCATATGTAATATAAAGAAAGCCTATTTATAGAGAGAAAATCAAATATCAAAAGGGGTTGGAGAATATTGTACCAAACTGCTACTTTGTAAAGTTTTTTAGTTTTAGTAATATACAGTGACATTTTCTTCTTTACCTGAGATTCGAAGGAGGTGTTTAATGTGTTATATTTTCTATATATTTCATGTTTAATACCTGCAGTTAGTTTGATGTATAATTACTCAGAACTCATGGTAACATGATCTGACTTCCTTTAGAGGTTAAACTGTTGTTTTCTTCCTGTGTTGTGTGTGTACTATCATTTCATTGAAGCCTCCATTGCCTCAGTTTCCATAAGAAGAAATACTTTCATTGAGTTTACTGATATTGACCCCATAGCCCAATGGTAGCAAGTCCTTACATTTTCAACCTGCAATATATCAAATCAATTCAGTTATAGAGTTAGCCATCTAAATTTCCATTGAAAATCATAAATTACCTTGAGAGAGCCCTCTCAAATTGAAGAGGCTAATATTTAGTCAAAAGTGGTTTGCAAGAGTTACATTAAGTTGATTGATGAGCAACCTTTCAGAATAAATTTGGTGATAACATTTTGGTGCATCTTATGGGATTCTAAAGACCTATTTCTCAAAGTTTTTGTGCAAACAGTGAAGTTGAACTCTTGGAAGTAGCAGGAGCTCAAAATTTTTCAAGGCTAGAGAAACTGCCATGGTGACTCCACTACAAATTTTCATGCTTAAAGGTGGCTTCGAGAAAAATATATACAAGGAGCAATCCAGATCCTAACCCACCTACCATTGTGGATAATCCAGAGAGGATTCTCAGAGGCATTGAAAGAATCTCTTCAAAATCAGGTATTCCATCACAGTCAAGAGCTTTGTCCTCTAAAATTGTTCGAACTCCTGAAGATAGGAAATTTGATGATACAATTCAAGAATTTTTATTTAGGTCTAAGAGTGAAAATGAATTGACTGAGACAATTCTAGACCTGGAAATACTAGGTATTGATACCTCATCCCTAGTATCCAAAAAATAAAAAGAATAATTCTGGGAAACAGTTACATCAGAACTGCTGTTAGAGAAGGAGTCTTTTGAAAAGTTAAAAGAGTTATATCCATTTGAATTATTTCTAAAAATAAAATCTTGTATATCTTTTCATGAGTGGAGCTCATTTGTATCTAGACTGCAAAGAACAACTACACCACCTCCTAATAGCTCATCTTCCCCTATTGTTTTTCCAAGAAATACCACAGTTCCTGTCATTATGGCTAGAGTTGTTCCACCTCCAACTCCTCTTGTTGGACTTGCAAGATATGATCCACTTGTCCTCCTAGTTATTCTTTATGCCCTCCCAAGTAAATAATCAGCTAGAATTAAAACCTATGGGAGTGATGAGAAAATAAAAGTTGAGGAACATGTAGATCAATTCAATGATTTCATTGACAGAGAGTAGGTAGACCATGAAGATGTTAAAATGAGATTATTTTCTCAAATTTTCACTGGTGAGGTGAGAAAATGATTTAAAGCCCTAGCTCCAGCAAGCTTGCAGAATTGGAACCAATTTGAAGATATTTTTTTGAGAAAATGGGGTTATAGGACAAATCCAGTGCAGGCTATGACTGAATACAAAAATTTAAAAAGAGCCCTAGATTAATCTATCCAAGGCTTCTCTAAGAGGTTCAACAAAGTATATTACTCTATACCTTCTCATCTTAAACCTCCCTCGGGAGCTGCTCAATTACTTTATGCAGAGGCATTTGATTATGATTTCTCCATTCTGATTAGGGAAAGAGAATCTACTTCTCTATCAGAAATGCAGAATGATGCTGTGAAGGTAGAAGTGAATATGATAGCAGCTAAGAAGTCTAATATGGGTAAAACAAAAATAAAATAAGAAGAGAAACCATCCTCAGATGATAAGTTTGAATATATGTTGAAGACCATGGAGAAACTCATGGATAGACTTGCCCTTGGAACCACTTCTTTACCTCCTGCACAACATGATCCACAAATCAGAAATCCACAGTTTTGGAGGTCTCAGAATCAGCAAAGACAAAGAGAAAACAAAAATCAATCTGACCCTCAAGTAAGGCCCCCCTTTCAGCAGAATTTGATTGACGAAGAAGAAACTCAACATGAGATTCAAGACGATACCATCCACTGTCTAGATGAAAACATGTCTAGGATGTTTCTGACCAAAGAGGAGCATGATGAGTTTGGTCATGATTTGAATAAGGATTAGGGACAATATGATTATCTGAAGGGTTATCAACATGCTATATTTGAGATGCAGAAGCAATACAATATTAGAAACAGAAATGTTCCCATCACTACAAATAAAACTCAGCCAAAAAAGGATGCTCCTAAAGCAATTGAGCCCAAAAAAGACCCACCAATTCCATCTCCTGCTAAAGAAAATGAAAATGTCACTTCTATTTTCAGTTTATAAAATGAAATCTCCAAAATTAATATTCTGTTCCATTTGGAGAAATTTTTAAGGTGAATGAGTATAGAAGCAAAATTGTGAAGATGTTGAATTCCCAACCTGGAGCTTCAGATATCCTTAATATACAAGAAGACCATCCTACCATCTACCTAGGACCAAGGTTGGAACATGAGCAGAATGAAGAAGTACCTCCCTTCTATGTCAGCCTTAGTATCCATGATATGACCTTACACACTGCCATGTTGGATTCAAGGGCTTCTCATAACCTTATGCCTAAGGTGATTATGGAGAGGATGGGTTTGGAGATCTCTAGGCCATACAAGGATCTATTTTCTTTTGACTCTAAAAGAGTCCAATGCATAAGACTGATCAAAGATGTTGTTGGCTTGACACAAGTGCCTTCCAAGGCAGTGGTAATGGAAATTGTGGTGGCAGATATTCCCCCTAAGTTTGGCATGCTCTTATCCTGATCTTGGACAAAAAATATCAAAGGCACCATGCAGATGGACTTGACATATGCTACCATCCCTATTTTTGGAGAGCATAGAAGGTTGTACAGGGAGAGTAGTATGGCCTACATGGTAAGAAACAATGATAAACCTTAGAATTTTCCCATTTATGCTGTTGAAACTGAATTAGGATCAACAATTATTTTCATTGAGCTAATTGATGAAGCAGAAAGTGAAGGGAAAATATAAAATCAGAAAATTGAAAATCAAGAAATTGTAGAAGGGAAAGCAAAGGGTTGGTGGCTTCTACACTTTGATGGATCTACTGGAAAAAAAAGGGCTAGAGTAGGCATTTGGATCACTTCTCCTGATGATGAAAGTAATTTTTATTCCTTTAAACTTAAATTTGACTATATGTTGGGTATGTGTTATATTATTTCCACGACTATGCTGTCCCACTCATAGGCGGACCCACCCATGTTTTGTGCATGGGTTTGCACATGGTTTTTTGGGGTCCGATGGTTTTCGACCCCTGGTATTTTGTAGATCCAGTCAAGGGAACTACAATTATGTTCTAATCTAGGGTTAATGGATTGGGGTTTATGTATGCTTCGGCATGTATATATATGTGTTGTAACACTAAAAGGAATATAATGAAAAATCAAGCTGGTTGTCCAGATTTGGGATCCAGGGGAAAATCTCTGTGTTTATCTGTTTTATGTTTTATGCTGTTGCTATTGTTTATTTTCTGTTATAAGATTCATGTGTAGATAATTTCTATTCAGGATTAAAACCTACATTTGGTATCAAAGCTGTTTCAGCTTCAAGGGGACGCCTTTGCTGTTGAGGCTTTTTTGCTCAGGCCTGAGGTAGACCCTGTTCAGTGGGAGATTTGCGGGATCGATTCTTGTGGTGAAAGAAGATGGCGAGCGGCGGAAAGATAGAGATCAAGAAATTTAATGGTCAGAGTTTTGAGTTGTGGAAGCTCAAGATGGAGGATCTGCTGGTGGATAAAGATCAGTGGATCGTGGTAGATCCGGGTACTAAACCAACGGCAATGTCAGATGAAGATTGGAAGAAACTTGATCGGAAGGCTAAGAGCACAATACGGTTGTGTGTCTCAGATTCAGTATTGTTGAATTTATATGGGGAAGATACGATGAAGAATTTGTGGGAAAAACTTGGGACTTTGTACCAATCTAAGTCTCTGGTGAATAAATTGTTCCTGTGGAAAAAACTGTATAATTAACCTGAGGATGAAGGATGGAGACTCGGTGACAGTGCATCTGAACGCCTTCAATACTGTGGTAAGTCAACTGTCATCTGTTGATATTAAAATCTCAGATGAAGATAAGTGCATCAGTTTGTTGTTTTCTCTACCAGACTCGTGGGACATTCTGGTTATTACGATAGGTAGCAATACAACTACCTTGAATTTTGATGACATTATCTTAGCCTTGCTGTCGGAGGAAATAAGACGGAGAAATATGGAGGGCCAGAATGGAGATGCCTTAGCTGTACGAGGAAGGTCCCAAAACATAAACAAGAATAAGGTTTCGAGTGGGATATCCAAATCTAGAGGGAGATCTAAATCTCCTGGAAAGTTTGTAAAGGTATGCTGGAAATGCGGAAAGGAAGGACACTACAAAAAGGAATGCAGATCTAAAGCTCCTGAGAAAGGAAAGGGATTTGATGATGCTCCTTCTGCGGAGGCAAAAACCACCGCGGATGAAGGTGGGGATGTGTATTTGGCTTCTTGTTCAAATACACATGTAGATCATGAGTCATGGTTGATTGACTCAGGTGCATCCTTTCACTTCACTCCCCATAGGGAGTGGTTATGCGAGTATGAGAAATATGATGGTGGTGATGTCTTCCTAGGGGATGATAGGAAGGCTAGAATCGTCGGACGTGGAAAGGTCAAGTTGAAGTTGCAAGGTGGAAGGATTAGAACACTTCCTGGTGTTCTGCATATTCCTTCATTGGCCAGAAATCTGATTTCTGTAAGCAAGATGGATGATGCAGGTGTAAAACCAGTGTTTGAGAAAGATGCCTGCAAGATGGTTCGGGGAGCACTGGTATTAATGCGGGGAGTTCGGACTGGAACTCTGTACAAGCTACAAGGTAGCATTGTTATTGATGGGTGTAACAGTTCTGTGGTTCCTGAAAGTGGGACGGAAAGTCTAGCTGTCTCTGGAGAAAAGACCATGCTATGGCATCAAAGGCTTGGACATATTGGAGAGAAGGGCCTTCGGATACTACATAGAAATGGTATGGTAGAAGGTATGTCTAATTGCTCTCTGGATTTCGATTTCTGTGAACATTGTGTATATGGGAAGCAAAATCGGGTGAGTTTTCCTTCTGGTGCTAAGAGGGCAAACAAGATATTAGAACTTGTGCACAGTGATGTGTTTGGGCCTGTGTCAGTTCCATCACTGGGAAAGTCTGGGTACTATGTTTCATTCATAGATGACTTCTCAAGGAATACATGGATATATTTCTTGAGGAAGAAATCTGAAGTCTTTGACAAATTTAAAGAATTTAAGGCTCTGGTGGAAAACCAGACAGAGAAGAAGATAAAGGCGTTGAGGACAGATAATGGTGGGGAATTCTGCAAGAAGGAATTTGAAGAGTTCTGTAAGAAGTGTGGCATAGCACGTCAGAAGACTACTCCATACACACCTCATCAAAATGGAGTTGCAGAAAGAATGAATAGAACACTGATGGAAAAGGAAAGAAGCATGCTCAGTGGTACCGGGTTAGGACAAGAATTCTGGGCAGAGGTAGTGGAGACTGCATGTTACTTAGTTAACATATCACCTTCATCAGCGTTGGAGGATAAGACCCCACATGAGGTATGGACTGGTAAGAAACTCTCTCTTTCACATCTAAGGGTATTTGGATGTGATGCATATGTACATGTTCCAAAGGAGAAAAGGACCAAGTTGGATAATAAATCTGAAAGGTGCATCTTTATGGGGTATAAGGATGGTTTAAAGGGTTACAAGCTTTGGAACCCAGAAACAAGGAAGGTTGTGTACAGCCGAGATGTGGTGTTTAGAGAGGTGAAAGATGTTGTTACACATGAAGTCCTACCAAAGGAACCTGAGAATATAGAGTTTGAGCTAAAGGAGGATGAATCAGACTCTACAACAGAAGAAGATTCAGAAGAGGAAGAGCCACAAACCCCAGCTTTGAGAAGATCAATTCGGGAAAGAAGGAAACCAGAAAGGTATAGTCCATCTGCTTTTTGTTCAGGTTTTTCCTTAAATATAACTGATGATGATCCCAGCACTGTCAGGGAGGTAGTATATTTAGAGGATGGAAAACTCTGGAAGGAGGCCATGGTTGATGAAATGGCATCCTTGCACAAAAATGAGGCATGGGATCTGGTGGAGTTGCCGGCTGGAAGGAACCCCATCGGGAGAAAATGGGTGTTTAAGAAGAAGATGAATGTATAAGGAAAGGTGGAGAAATACAAAGCTCGGTTGGTAGCCAAAGGTTATTCCCAGGTGCCGGGAATTGATTTTGGTGATATTTTTTCTCCTGTTGCCAAAGTTACTTCTATTAGATTACTTTTATCTATTGTTGCTGCATTTGATTTTGAGATAGAACAGATGGATGTGAAGACAACATTTCTTCATGGGGATCTAGAAGAGGAGATCTACATGAAGCAACTTGAAGGCTTTATGGTGAAGGGTAAGAAAGAACTGGTATGCAGGTTGAAGAAGTCTCTGTATGGGTTAAAACAATCACCAAGGATGTGGTATCAGAAATTTGATACCTATATACGGGGACTTGGCTTCACCAGAAGCAAGGAGGATCACTGCGTTTATTTTAAATTAATTGGAGATCGTGTTATTTATTTGGTCTTGTATGTGGATGATATGTTGTTGATTGGAAATGACAAAGAAATTATCCAAGATTTGAAGACCCAACTGTTCTCCAAATTCGACATGAAGGATCTGGGTGCTGCAAATTATATTTTGGGCATGGAAATCAAGAGAGATCGGGCAAAGAGGAAGCTCTGGTTAAACCAGAGGAAGTATGTCAAGACTATATTGCAGAGGTTCAATATGCAGGATAGTAAACCGGTGAGTGTTCCTATTCCTGTAGGTGCAAAGCTGTCTACTGAACAGTGTCCCAAGACACAAGAAGAAGAGGAGGATATGTCCCGTGTTCCATATGCAAGTGCAGTGGGTAGCCTGATGTATGCAATGGTCTGTACTAGACCAGACATTGCACATGCAGTTGGAGTATTGAGCAGGTTTATGTCAAACCCAGGGAAGGAGCATTGGACAGCAGTGAAGCGGGTTTTCAGATATTTACGTGGCACTAGTGATTATGGCTTGTGCTACCAGGGAAGACCAGGATTGGAAAGAATGTTGGACATTCGTGGTTTTGTTGATGCAGACTGGGCTGGAGATCTGGACCAAAGAAGATCTACAAGTGAGTATGTGTTTAGCCTATTTGGAGGTGCAGTCAGTTGGATGAGTAAAAGACAGTCTGTAGTGGCTCTTTCAACTACAGAGGCAGAATACATAACATCCACTCATGCAAGCAAGGAAGCAGTTTGGTTGCAAATATTGTGTTCAAGTATGGGGTTGGTACAACAAGCTATAAGGATAGACTGTGATAGCCAAAGTGCAATTTTCTTGCCTAAGAACCCTGCGTATCATTCAAAGACAAAGCACATTGATGTTCAATATCACTTTGTTAGAGATATGGTTGAGGCTAAAAGGGTGTTGCTGGTAAAGGTGGACACTTTGAAGAATGTTGCAGATGCATTGACAAAGTCTGTGAGCACTCATAAGTTCTCTTGGTGTAGAGAAACAATGGGTGTTGAATAATTGGCCCAATGACTAAGCTCTCCTGTGGCCCCCTGTGGAAAGAAAACAACAAGTGGGAGAATGTTGGGTATGTGTTGTATTCTTTCCACGACTATGTGGTCCCACTCATAGGCAGACCCACCCATGTTTTGTGCATGAGTTTGCACATGGTTTTTTGGGGTACGATGGTTTTCGACCCCTGGTATTTTGTAGATCCGGTTAAGGGAACTACGGTTATGTTCTAATCCAGGGTTAATGGATTTGGGTTTATGTATGCTTCAGCATGTATATATGTGTGTTGTAACACTAAAAGGAATATAATGAAAAATCAAGTTGGTCATCCCGATTTGGGATCCAGGGGAAAATCTCTGTGTTTATCTGTTTTATGTTTTATGCTCTCGCTATTGTTTATTTTCTGTTATAAGATTCGTGTGTAGATAATTTCTGTTTAGGGTTAAAACCTACACTATACCAATAATATGGCTGAATATGAGTCTTTGTTGTTGGGTTTGGAAATTTTGAAAAGATTGGGTGCCAAAAAGATTTCAGTATGTGGAGATTCTGAGTTGGTGATCAAACGAGTTGATGGAGTATACCAAACTAAGGATGTAAGGATGAGAGCTTATAGAAATCTGATTATGGAAATGCTTGAAAATTTTCAAGAATATGCATTTATTGTGAAAACTAGAGATCAAAACTTAGTGGCTGATTCTCTAGCTGTTTCTGCAAGTTTGTTTATCATCCCTACACATTCTAATAAAAAGTATGAAATTGAAGTTTGGCATAGGCCTGCTATCCCATATAATATCATCCATTGGCGAGTGTTTGAAGATGACCAACAAGTTAGAAATTTCATAGAGTTAAAGGAGGAATTTGAAAACACACAAGTGGATCAGCAAAACATGTTTTCTTGAACTAAGGTTAATTATGAAGTTTTGCAACTAAAAAATAATTGTATACCCAAGGGTCTTATTCCACTTGAGAAACGTTTTGATAAAAATGATGTTTTTAAATATCCTAGGATGCAGGTTGATGATGAGGAGGTAAAAAATTGTAATCTTGGTAAAACAACAACACCTAAAATGATAAATATTTCCAAGTTTCTTTCTATGGAGATGAGGTAGAAATATATTGAGATGTGAAGATGTACATTGATGTTTTTGCATGGAGTTATGCTGATTTGGAAAAATATGATCCTAGTATTATACAACATACTATTCCTATCAAAGAGAATGAGAAACCTTTCAAGAAGAAATTGAGAAGGATTAACCCATTGCTCATGCCTCTGATTGAGAAAGATATAAAGAAAATTTTTGATGCAAAGATCATTTTTCCTATAAGATTTTCAAAGTGGCTTGCTAATCTGGTTCCAGTCAAAAAGAAGAGTGGCGAGATCAGAATCTACATATATTTTAGAAATTTGAAAAAAGCTTCCTTGAAGGATAACTACCCTCTTCCTAAGATGGATAAGATTTTGCATAATATTGTTGGCTCTCAAAGGATGTCCATGCAAGATGGATTTTTAGGCTACAATTAGATATTGGTACACCTAGAAGATCAAGAGAAGACTTTTTTTACCACACCATGGGGAACATTCATGTACGCTAAGATGCCTTTTGGTTTGATGAATGCAGGAGCAACCTTTCAAAGAGAAATGGATATTTCCTTTGCTGAGGAGAAAGACAAAGTAGTTGTAGTCTACTTGGATGAAATAACTATCTTTTCAAGAAGGGAGGAAGATCATCTGAAGCATTTGGAGAAAATTCTGCAGAAATGTAGGAGATTTGGTATCTCTCTTAACCCCACAAAAAGTATTTTTGCTCTAACTTCTGGAAAATTGCTTGGGCATATTATATCAAAGGATGGGATAAATATTGATCCAAATAGAATCAATGCTCTTCAGAAGATACCTACGAAGGAACAAGAAAGCAATTCAATCCTTTCTTGGGAAGGTAAACTTTGTGAGAAGGTTCATCCTGAACTTTGTTGAAATTGTCAAATACATTACCAAGATGTTGAAGAAAGGAGCTGATATTAAGTGTACTGTTGAAGCCAAGAAATCATTTTAAGAGACAAAGAAAGCCCTCACTTAAGCCCCGGTGCTTATTGGTCCAATTTTTTCAAATGAATTTCTAGTTTTCACATTTGCATCTGAAAATACCATAGCTGGAGTTTTAGTGCAAAAAGGACAGCAAGGTACAGAACAACCAATTTCATTCTTTAGCAGAACCCTTGCCAACTTAGAGCTGAAGTATAAGATTTTGGAAAATTGGCATATGATTTTATCAAAGCTATTAAAGACTTCAAAATTTATATTTTGCACTCTCATGTCATTGCATTTGTACGTAACACTGTGGTTGTTAGGTCCCTATATCACTAGTATAGTCCCTTATTATTGTTAGTGTAACCCCCTTATTGTTATTATTGTACCCTTGTAACCCCCATTTTGTTATTATCAGGCTCTTAAATTCTTATTGTTAGGTCGGCTAGGATTACATTGTGGCCCACTAGGATTACATTATGGCCCCAAGGACTCCTATATATAGAAAGGAGGTTTTGTAAATTGTATCATCCAAGAATTATTCATTTATGTAATGTATTGGAGGTTGCTCCCTTGAAGTGGCTTATTTCTAAGGGGTTGATATCTCTTTTCTTCTATTTTTGAAGCTAGTTACACAACATTTGGTATCAGAGCTTTGGATTCTAGGGTTTCGCTGCTCCAAACAGGTCATCGTGGAATTTTCGCTATAAATATTTTTCTACGAGGTTTCAGAAGCTTAAAGTTTTAGGGTGTGAAGCTGAAATCCTGAGGAAGATTTTCTAAAAATTTCAGAGCTTGGTTCGTAATATTTTCGGAGATATGATCTGTGGAAGTTAGGTCTTTGTTCAGGCTCCTAAACAGGTCATCGTGGCATTTGCACTATAACTTCTTTTCTACTAAGGTTAAAAATCTGAAAATTTTAGGGTGAAAAGCTGAAATCCTAAGGAAACGTTTCAAAAACATTTAGAGCTTGGTTCGCAATATTTTTTGAGATATTATCTGTGGAAGGTAGTGCTTTTTCAGGCTCCCGAATTTCATCTCAAAGAGGTGATCGTGGGAAAATATTCATAACTCTGTCTCTGAACATCAGATTAGAGTGCTGTAAAAATTGGTCGCAAGTAAACGGACTTTAGTTTCTTGTCTATCAATTTCAGATCCGAAGGATGAAACAATGACACGTGGCAAGTCATAAAATGTTTCTCTACTCAACTAGTCCAAAATTGGGTCATTGTGGGAGATTGGACATAAATTTGTCTTGAAGAATCCAAATTAGATTAGACCTGTGGAATTTGAAAGAAGCTTCAAAGGGCAACTATAGGGATGAATTTTAGATATTGAAGATTTTCAATTACAGAGATAACTCAATTTCAATATCGAGCTCCTCAAAGCAAGTAAAAGGTGTGTATTTTTTTCTAAATTGCATAAGTCTTTTTTGAAGAATCAAGTTGAATTGATTCCAAGGGCATATTGTAGAATAGATATCAATATTGGATTCTAAAATGGCCCCTAAAAATAATTCAACACCCATTAAGCCTTTAGAAGGCTCTACTATGACTCATGAAGACGAAGAATGGCAACATGACATATCAAAATTACAAGAGCAAGTGCAACAAATTTTGCCCTCGCAAAGAACAAAAAAAAATGAAATGGAAGTTTTGAAGAAAGGTGTGGAAACTAAGATGGATGGTTTGAATAAAAGCATGGAAGCTAAGATGAATGGTTTTGAAGCTAAGATGGATGGCATGGAAGCTAAGATGGATGACATGGAAGCTACGATCGATGAAAAAATGAAATACAACATGGAAAACATGAAGAAGGATCTAAAAGTAGACATCGAAGGTTTGGCAAAGTTGATACAAGAAATGTTTCCTAATGGCAAAAAGATAGTAGAGGAAACTCATGATGAGAACAAAATAAATGTTAATCGTGATTTCATAAACTCTACTGTTGGAAGGAAGAACCACCATCTTCCAAAAATGGATATGAGGAAGTTTGATGGAAAGGATCCTGTAACATGGATACTACATATGGAGCAATATTTTGATCTCCATAATGTGCAAAACACACAAAAGGAACGCATTGCAACTTTACATTTAGAACAAAATACATTTGTATGGTATCGATGGCTTTGCTCCCGTAAAAAAATTGTCACCTGGTCAATTTTTACGGAGGAAATGATAGCACATTATGAGGATACAAAGAGCAACACCTTCTTAAGCCAATTGATAAATCTCAAACAAAAGGGTTTAGTGGGGCAGCACATTGAGGACTTCCAAAAATTGAATATAAGGGTAACTGATATTCCAGAGGAACATAGGATCGATCTCTTCATAGGCACTTTAAAGGATAACATCCAACATGAAGTTCGCGTTTTGGAACTGGATTCATTGGAGAAGGCATTCAGGTTGGCAAGAAAAGTTGAATGTAAAATTATGGCGACAAGGAAGCCTACCACTCAATTCTATAAAGAAAGAAGTGTTGCTACGCCTAGATTTCCACAACCTACAAGGTTGACACCACAACAATTGGAAGAAAAAAGAGCAAAAGGGCTTTGCTACAGTTGTGATAGCAAATACACTAAAGGTCATAAGTGTGCTGAGAAGAAATTATTTGACATAGATTGTGAAGAAGAAGAAGAAAATGAACAAGAAGAGGATATACACCAGGAACCAGCCCTAGAAGAGGAAGAAATGAATCCGACCATATCGTGTAATGCACTGGCAGGAATTACCACTCCTCAAACTCTCAAGATAGAAGGACATATCAAGAAGAAAAAGGTAATAGTGTTGATTGATTCAGGTAGCATCCATAATTTTATTCATTGTAAGGTAGCCAAGGAATTAAATTGTTTCCTATACCCAGCACCAGAATGTCAAGTGATGGTTGCAAATGGAGGAACTTTAAATTGCTCTGGAAAATGCCATAATATCAAGCTAACCATGGGGGAATATGTATTGACTAGTCCAATGCTTTCCATTCCTATGGGAGGTGCTGATGTTGTACTAGGAGTACAATGGTTACAATCTTTGGGGACGGTAGTTTTTAATTTTCAAGAACTTTTCTTGAAATTTTTTTCAGAAGGAAAGGAAGTCGAATTACGGGGTATTGCAGGGAAGCCAGGAAGGATAATAAGCTCTAATGTCATGACAAAGCTTCTAAAGAAAGAACAGCGAGGCGTAATTGCACAATTATGATCACTAGAAGTTCCAACATCAAAATCATCTATTTCTGCAGATCTCCAACAAGTCTTGGACAATCATTCCAAGGTGTTTGAAACTCCCAAAGGACTCCCACCTATTCGTGATCATGATCATGCTATTCATTTGATTCCAGGAAGTGTTCCTCCAAACATCAGGCCTTATAGATATCCTTACGTCCAAAAGAGAAAAATTGAACGTATGATTGCAGAAATGTTAGAGGCGAGTATAATTCAACCTAGTGAAAGTTCTTTCTCTGCTCCTGTAGTATTGGTACACAAGAAGGATGGATCATGGAGAATGTGTTTGGATTATAGGGAGCTCAATAAGCTCACCATTAAAGATAAATTTCCCATTCCTGTGATTGATGAATTATTGGATGAATTACATGGAGCAATTTATTTTACCAAGTTGGATCTTCGCTCAGGATATCATCAAATTAGAATGAAGACTGAAGATATTCTGAAAACAACATTTCGAACTCATGAGGGTCATTATGAATTTTTGGTCATGCCTTTGGCCTTACCAATGCACCTTCTACATTTCAAGGGTTGATGAATTCCATTTTCAAACCCTTCCTTAGAAAATTTGTGCTAGTATTTTTTGATGATATACTAATCTACAGCAGGTCTTGGAAGGATCATGTTGAACATGTCGACAGGGTGCTCAAACTATTGCAGGAGAAACAATTATATGCAAAAACATCCAAATGTTTCTTTGGAGTACAAGAGGTGGAATATCTCGGTCATATTGTATCTCACGAGGGTGTTAAAGTAGACCCTAACAAAATTAAAGCCATTAAGGAATGGAAAGTTCCCACAACCATAAAGCAGTTGCGAGGATTTCTCGGGTTAACAGGGTATTATCGCAAGCTTGTTAAGAATTATGGGAGAATAGCAGCACCTCTAACAACATTATTGAAGAAAGATGCATTTTCATGGACTCCTGAAGCAACTAAGGCCTTTGAACATCTTAAAGAGGCAATGTGCCTAGCACCGGTCTTAGCTACGCCAGACTTCACAAAAACCTTTATCGTGGAATGTGATGCCTCAGGAAATGGAATTGGTGCTGTTTTAATGCAGGAAGGAAGACCCATTGCTTTTGAAAGTCGTCCAATCAAAGGAAAGTATTTACAAAAACCTATTTATGAGAAGGAAATGTCAGCAATACTGCATGCACTAAAGAAATGGCGAACTTACCTAATGGGAAGACACTTCAAGGTAAAAACTGATCATGATAGTCTTAAACACTTTTTGGAACAAAGACTATCTTCCGAAGAGCAACAAAAATGGGTCACAAAGATGTTGGGTTATGACTTTGAAATAATCTACAAAAAAAGAAAACTTAATGTTGTTGCAGATGCACTCTCAAGAAAGAATGAAGAGGTGGAAGCATTGCTTTGTGCCATTTCTATTATCCAACCAGATTGGATAACCGAAGCAAGAGATGAATGGAAGAAGGACAAAGATGTATGGACACTCATTCAAAAGTTGCAGCAAGATCCTAGTACATCTGATAAATTTAGTTGGAAAAATGATTCCTTATGGTACAAAGATCGCTTATATCTTTGTAATAATTCCCAACTAAAACAAAATATTCTTCTGGAATTGCACACTTCTCCTTTAGGAGGATACTCGGGATTTTTAAAAATTTACCACAGGGTGAAGAAAGAATTTTTTTGGGATGGCCTTGTTGGGAAAAATACTGAGAGGGGGGGGTGAATCAGTATTTACTGCATATTCAAAAAATTTTACTTTTTCTTGCTTCTAAAACCCATACGCTACTTTCCTGAAACAGACTCGCGTATATACGCGGATACCCTTTATGAAACTCGCGTATACACAGATATCTGATTATGTCATTAGTTCTTCACTTAAATCATTTCTTCATTTATTCATCAGATGTTTAATAAACAGTAAATATGAATAGTAAGAACAGAGTTAACCATCACACAAAGCATCACACATGAACACCAGGATTTTTAGGTGGAAACCCAAGTCGGGAAAAAACCACCGCTGCCGTTGCTCAGCCTTCAATATTTTATTATAGAGAAAAAATCTTACAACATATGTGCTGGTGCAGACTCCTACCAGCACGCAGGCACCCACCTGCGCTTGTTTACCAGCCTCTCCTGGAAGGGAGCTCCAACCCCCCTGACTCGTTTACCAGCCTCTCCTGGAAGGGAGCTACGACCCCCTGCTCTCGTTTACCAGCCTCACCTGGAAGGGAGCTACAACCCCCTGACTGAAGGCTACAACCCTCAGCACCTCTATGGACCACGTTTTATCAATTTTCACACTGGATCCAAAGCATCCTTTAGGACACCACTTGCAGGCCATGTTTCATCATATTTTCAGACTGGACCCACTCCATACTTTTAAGCACAGTCAACCATGAAACAGATACATATAACTCACTGATAGATATCAGTAAACCAGCAGAACAGATCAGAAATTTCTTACCATAGACTTCAGCAAACCCTAGTTTGCATACGCGCTTTCCTTTCTCTGATGTCGCGTATATACGCGCTTCCGTTCACATAAACCAGCGTATACTTCTGTACAAATTACAGAACCAATTTCATTGCGCATACGCGCTTTCTCTTCAGCGAAGCCGCGTATATACGCGCTTCTTCTGCAATAAAGTAGCGTATAGATCTTCAACCATTACAGAGCTGCATACTTCTTCAGATCAGACATTCAGTTCAGATTCAACCCTTTACTTCAGACAGATGTTCGCCTCATCACAGATCTAATCACTTCATAAACAGATCCAGCAAATACAGATACATTACAGATCTAGATATTCTGCTTCATCATTTCTTCATAGGAGCATCATAGATTCAGATCCATCATCAAACCTTTACCCTTTCCATACAGATATACTTCAGAGAAGTATTCATTCAAGCTCAGACATCTTGCTCCACCACTCATGATTTGCACAATGAAATTCTTCTCCTTATATAGGTTTACCCTTTTTCAATACCATGAGCCCCTTTTTCAATACCATGAGCCAAAACAATACCATGAGCCCAAAACTACATTACTTCCGATGGTATTCCTGGACGGGGTTATTTAGACGAATCATTACCCAATACAATGGGTTAGTACCATGGTGGTTACCCCTGGTTTTGCACTTTATGAGCGCTTTTGCCCATACGCGACTTGGCACGTACTTTACCGCGTGCATACGCTACTTCTCCTAGGCAAATCCGCGTATGCCTTGAGACATACTCTTTTCATCATAGATCTAGCACATATTGAATTCCTTTCTTCATTACCTTCTGTACTCTCTGTAGATACATTAGATTTTCATCTTTAAACAGGTTCATCAAAACATATTCTATCAAGCACAACTTCATCAAGTAAGTTTCCATCATCTTCATCAGGTGGGTTGCCATTCAAGAACAACTCTCTACATCATATTGTCAACAAACATCATATCACATCAGATTTACATCATTTACCAAGTCCATCAAGTCAAGAATAAATTCATCAGGTGTATTTCCATCAAGGACAACACATGCCAACAATCTCATGTCTTCATCTTCATTCAATGGGTTGCCATCAAGGACAACACTCTGCATCATATTGCCAACAATCTCCCCCTTTGGACTTGATGGCAACCACGATGGTGTTTGATCACCACAACATATAGGTACATTAAGAATACAATGACACCATGTCACTCTCCCCATTCTTTGACACCATTCTTTCTCTTCATTCAAACACCATGTCACTCTCCCCCTTTGACATCAAGGGAAAAGGGCGGATCAAAACCAACACACTCTCCCTCTTTTCTCCTCATGTAGAAGAAGCATTCTGCAGATCTGATGTATACTGAAGTGACCAAGCTCCCCCTGAGTTCATGCTGAATCTTCAAACATATTTTCCAATGAAGTACATGACTCTATGAACTTCCTATCACCAAAGACTCATACTTACATCAAATATCCAACCAAGTGGATTTACATATGAGATTCAAGTACCCAACCAAGTGGGTTTACACATTTCAACTCAGCTACCCAACCAAGTGGGTTTAAAAAAATTGACTCAGCTACCCAACCAAGTGGGTTTACAAATTTGACAAGTCCTTACATGACTGAAAGTTACAATTTTTACGTCATGGGTCTCAACTTGACCTTTTCATCAAACTACAAATATAACTTTAAGACCAACACCAGAAAGTCCTCAAGAAAGAGAACATATTTCAGAATCATCATAATGCCAACAATGCATTATACTCAGCAAAGCTAATGCTCCCCCTGAAACTGTGCATCCAAGCATCCTTTCATATGACTAAGGCTCCCCCTTAGTTTGTGCATCCTGAACACTTTCACCAACAAATCATCAAGGCATCTTTATCAAAGCATTAGAAATAGAATTATGAGAACTGGAACACCACCAGAGATACCAAACAGTATCAGAGATACCAAACAGCACTGCAGCTATGCTGAAGAGAGCTGACTCCAAACAGAAAAATGTCAGCAATTAGACATACGCGGTTTTCTGTGCATGAAATCGCGTATATACGCGACTGTGTTTCAGGAAATCCGCGTATCCAATGCCATCTTCAAAATTTATGCAGATTTGTGCTTTTGATCGTGCAGAGAACACTCCCATCTTCTCGTCTTAGATACTCGAACGCTTCCCCGAGCGTAGGTTTGGTAAAGATATCAACAACTTGTTCTTTGGAGGGAACATACTCCAACTTAACCTTTTGCTCAAGCACTTGTTCACGTAAGAAGTGATACTTGATGGGAATGTGCTTGGTCTTCGAATGCATAACGAGATTCTTTGAAATACCGATGGCACTTGTATTGTCACACTTAATGGGGACAGAGGGTGTACATTCGATTTGAAAATCTTGTAAGGTTTGCATCATCCAAAGGAGTTGAGTGCAACAAGATGCGGCAGACCACATATTCTCGTCTTCGTCAGATAAGGCAATAGAATTTTGCTTCTTGCTGAACCAAGATACTAACCGGGGTCCCATATAGAATGCACCACCACTAGTGCTTTTCCGATCATCAATACTTCCAGACCAATCGGCATCGAGTGTAAGCATGAAGAGTAAGATCAAGATTCTTTGGATACCATAGACCAAGGTCTTGAGTTCCTTGTAGATACTTGAAAATTCTTTTAATAGCCTCGAAGGTGAGACTCTTTTGGATTAGCTTGGAATCGTCCAACAATCCCAAATCGCATGCATAATGTCGGTCTAGTCCCGTGAGATAAAGTAGACTTCCTATCATTGATTCGTATTCGGTTGATTCACCGTGGGAGAATCATCATGAGAACCGAGATTGCATCCGGTTATCATTGGTGTACTTTGCTGTGTTTGCATTCTTCCATGCCATACTTCTTCGAATTTGCTTAAGATATTTCGCTTGTGATAGGAATATACCATCTCAGCTTTGATGCACTTGTAAGCCAAGAAAGAATGTTAGTTCCCCAAGTAAAGACATTTCAAATTCTTGCCGCATGACAAAACAAATTTTTTGACTCATAGATTCTTCGTTACTCCCAAAAATGATATCATCAACATATACAACCACAATCAATAGTTTATCATTTTCAATTTTTGTGTATAAGTTGCTATCGGCAGACCCCTTTGAAAATCCTTGTTGATGAAGATATTTGTCAAGACGATAATACCATGCCCTTGGAGCTTGTTTGAGACCATATAGAGCCTTTTTAAGTCTACAAACAAGATTTTCATCATTTCCCAAAATGAATCCTTTCGGTTGTTCTATATATACTTCTTCTTCTAGATCACCATTAAGAAAAGCAGATTTAACATCCATTTGATAAACTTTGATTTGTTGATAACTTGAAAAAGCAAGAAACATTCTGATGGCTTCAAGTCTAGCTACAGGAGCAAAAGTTTCTTCAAAGTCTATGCCTTCTTGTTGAGTATACCCTTTGCAAACCAGTCTAGCTTTGTTTCTTACAACATCCCCATTCTCATTTAACTTGTTCTTGAAAATCCATTTAGTTCCAATGATATTTTTATCATGTGGTCTTGGTACCAATTCCCAAGTGTCATTCTTTTCAATTTGATCGAGCTCTTCATCCATGGCTTGCTTCCAAAATTCATCTTTTCTAGCTTGATTGACATTGTGTGGTTCAATTGTGGATAGAAGTGCCAGATGACTAGAAGATCCCACCAGAGTTCTCCTCGTTCGTACACCCGATTCCTTGTCTCCCAAAATTTGAGATTCAGGATGATTCTTTTGAACATATATGGATGGAGCTTTTTCAGATAGATCATTTTCAGGTTCTTCATTGGATCCACTGTTTATATCATTTCTATTTGATGTAGAAGGCCATAAGTCACCATCATCTTCTTTTGTTGTTTGTTTTTCTTATTTAGGAGCTGCAGGAGACTCATCAATAACAACATCAATACATTCAACAATCTTTCAAAGCCTTTTATTGTAACATGTGTATGCTTTGCTTGAAGATGAGTAACCAAGAAATATCCCTTCATCTGATCTAGGTTCAAACTTGCCAAGATTTTCATCATTATTTTTGATAAAGAATTTACTTCCAAAAACTCTAAAATGCTTCACAGAGGGAGAATTACCATACCAAAGTTCATATGGAGTTTTGTCACTATTTACCCGAACATGAGCCTTGTTGAGAATGTTAGCTGCTGTATGTGCTGCTTCACCCCAGAACATGTCAGGAGTTCCAGAATCATCAAGCATAGCTCTAGCCATTTGTTGAATTGTTCTATTCATTCTTTATGCTACGCCATTTTGTTGTGGAGTGCCTGCTACAGAGAACTGTCTTTTTATGCCATGTTGTTCACAAAATTCAAAGAATTCATTTGATGTATATTCTCCTCCTCGATCGGATCTAAGACACTTGATTTTTAGATCTAATTCATTTTCTACCAATGCTTTGAAGATCTGAAATTTTTCAAATGCTTCATCTTTGTGTTTAATGAACCCGATCCAACACATTCTAGAGTAGTCATCAATAAATAAGATATAGTATTCTTCCCCACGTAGTGACTTTTTCCTCATGGGTCCACATATGTCAGTATGAATGAGTTCAAGAGGCTTACTTTAAGATCCTTCCTTGGCATTAAATCGTACTCTGGTCTGCTTACCGAATTGACAAGATTTGCATATGATACTTTCTGGTAGATTAATATTGGGAAGATCACGAACAGCTTGAAGTCTGCTTGCTTTGTTGATTTGAGAGAAGCTCAGATGCCCCATCCTTCTATGCCATAGCCAATTTTCTGAAGACTTGCTCAAGTAACATTGATCTTTGCAGTTCAGTACATACAGGTTGCTTGGATTTCTTTTCCCTTTTATAATAATTTTACCTGTATCAAGATCACGAACCACACATTCTTTTGAACTAAAAACAACTTCAGTTCCTTGATCACACATTTGACTTACACTCAACATATTATGCCTTAATCCATCCACATACATGACATCATTAGCCTTCACCTTTTCTTTTAGAAACACGGCCCCTTTTCCTTTAATTACAGCAGGAGAATCATTTCCAAATGTTACTTTCTTTTCCTTTTCTAGAGCATTATATGTAAGGATTTTGCTTTTGTCACCTGTCATGTGTCTTGAGCACCCACTATCAATGTACCATTGATTTTCTTCACCTTCTGCAAATAACGCTATCCCACAATTTTCAACCGGTATTTCTTTCTTTTTCCACACTTTAGAGCTTAAGGAAACATGTTCTTTTGGCTGGACCTTGCTCCTGCATTCAGATTCTTCATGACCAAAGTTATTGCAATAAGTACATTCAACTTCGTTTTGAAGAGGAGAAAAGTTGTTATAGGTGTTCTTCTTGGGTTCAATATTCATCCCTTTTGTTCTTGCTTCTCTTGTCATGATGGTTTTATATGCAACACATTGAACAGCTTTATGACCAAAATTGTGACATGAGAAACATTGTCCATTGAAGTAGAAATTTCTGCGATCATGAAATCTTCTATTTGAATTTACCTGTTGGTTGTAGCCTTTTTGAAAGATCTCCCTGTTAGTGTTCCTTGAATTGAGATGATCATGTTTTACCTGTAAAGATCCTTTGTTCCTTTGCTGAGTGGTTGAATGAAGTAAACCAGCTGTGGCTGCTTTCAGATAATTTGGTGCTGAAGTCTGGGAAGATTCCCCAGTATATCCAAGACCTGTTTTTATAAGAGGAGACCGTTGTATCTTGATAATTTCATCTAAGGTTTCTGAACCTTTAGCAAATCTAAGATTGAGAGTTTTTTCTTTCTCATTATCTTTTCTTAGACTTACTACTTCACACTCCAATTCCTCAATGCGTTTTTCCTTTGCTTCAAGCTGATTTTCAAGAGTCTCTATGATTATGTTCTTTTCTTCTAGGCTTACTTCGAGTTGATTGTTTTCTTCAAGAAAATCATTGTCTTCCAGAGCATCCACAAAAGTATCCTTTTCTTCTCTAGATTCTTTTGCCATGAGCAGTTTAATATCATGGTCAGAATCTTCTTCATCTTCACTAGACACTTCATCATCATCTTCATTTGCATAATAACTCTTCCTCTTTTCAAATTTTTTCCCTTTACCACGTTTTTCTCTATAAGGACATTTAGCAGCATAGTGACCAACTTTTCCACACTCAAAACATTTGAAGGGAAGCTTACCTTTGAATCTTCCAGTACCTAGTTGGAGCTTTCTCACAAAATTCGCTTCTTCTTCTTCAGATATATAGCTGGATTCTTTGACAACTTCCTTTTCTTTTCCTCTTGCAGATACCTTAAAAGCAGCTTCTTTGATTTGAGATGGACCTCCTTGTCTCATTTCAAAAGCAGTCAGAATACCATGTAATTGAACAACAGTAAGAGTTTGCAGATCTTGCCTTTCTTCAATAGCTGAAACTTTAGAGTCAAATTTTGAAGTCAAGGATCTTAAGAATTTTTCCACCAAAGTAGTATCGGTTATGGTTTCACCCAAATTTCTCATCCGATTTACAATATCATCTAGACGAAGAAAGAAACTGGCAACACTTTCATCACTATGCATCTTCAAATTTTCATATTCAAATCTAAGAGTTTGGAGTTTTGCACTTTTTACCTTTTCTGATAAAATTCGCCTCGACAGCTGTAGTCCTCGGACAGAGCTTTCTAATGATGTATCATATGCGTCAAACGGAGATAGTATGCCAAAGTTACGTCCCTGGGAAGTTGAAACACCAATTTACCCAAACGGGGCCCATAGTTTTGGCGCTTCATCTCCTAGGGTTAGGTTTTTTGGGATGTTTAGGGTTCTCCATTGTTTCTCAATAATAAATAGGCCCTCGCGCCTCATTGTAAAGCAGTTCAGAGGTCTGTAGCCACCACATCTCTTCGCAGAGATTCGCTACCAGCACCCTAGCTATTTTATTTCCATTATGTCTGTAAGCATCTTTCTGTTATTTGATATTAATGAAATGAAGTGTTATTTCCGCCGCATCTCTGTATTTATGGTTATGTGTTTATTCTCATATGCTCCTCGCATAACCGACGTAATACTTGCCGGGTATTGATAACCTTCTTCCACGATTGCCCATACATCTGCACCAAGACTTTGCAGATATGCTTTTGTTCGTACCTTCCGGAATATCAGATTGCTTCCATTGAATAGAGGTGGCTTTATAGACATCACTCCTTCTTGACTTCCCATTGCGACGGATCTCCTTCAAGCGATCAAGCTTCTGCAGAAGGACCTGCTCTGATACCAATTGTTGAGAAAAATACTGAGAGGGGGGGGTGAATCAGTATTTACAGCATATTCTAAAATTTTTACTTTTTCACTCTTTAAAACCCATACGCTACTTTCCTTTAGTAAACCCGCGTATATACGCTGATATCCTTCATGCAACTCGCGTATTAGCAGAGATCTAAATATGCCATTAGTTCTTCACTTATATCATCTCCATCATTCATTCATTAGATGTTCTATAAATAGTAAACATGTGTGCAAGAAGAACAAAAATAAACCATCACACATACATCACACATTAACACTGTGATTTTAGGTGGAAACCCAAGTCGGGAGAAAACCACCGCTGTAGTTGCTCAACCTTCAATATTTTATTATAGAGAAAACATCTTACAACATATGTGTTGGTGTAGACTCTACCAGCACGTAGGCACCCACTTGCGCTCGTTTACCAGCCTCTCGTGGAAGGGAGCTCCAACCCCCTAACTCGTTTACCAGCCTCTCCTGGAAGGGAGCTATGACCCCCTCCTCTCGTTTACCAGCCTCACCTGGAAGGGAGCTACGACCCCCTGCTCTTGTTTACCAGCCTCACCTGGAAGGGAGCTACAACCCCTTGACTAAAGGCTAGAACCCTCAGCACCTCTATGGACCACGTTTCATCAATTTTCACACCGGATCCAAAGCTTCCTTTAGGACACCACTTGCAGGCCACGTTTCATCATATTTTCAGACTGGACCCTTTCCATACTTTTAAGCTAAATCATACAACCAAATCGATACGTACAACTGCATAACACAGACGTATAGCAAGAATAATAAAGAAATGTATCGATATTTCATACCCCTTGCTTCAGCAAACCTTAGTTTGCATACGCGCTTTCCTTTCACTGATACCGCGTATATACGCGCTTCCATTCACATAAACCCGCGTATACTTCAGTACATATTACAGAGCTAATTTCACTGTGCATACGCGCTTTCACTTCAACGAAGCCACGTATATACGCGCTTCCTCTGCGGCGAACTAGCGTATGGTTCTTCAAACATTTAGGTAATTGCAATTCTTCAGAACAGATACATTACTTAGATTTTACCCTTTACTTCAGACAGATGTTCGCCTCTTCTCAGATCTAATCATTCTATAAACAGATCTAGCAAGTACAAATACATTTCAGATCTAGATACCCTTCTTCATCATTTTCTTCATTAGTGCATCATGCATTCAGATATATCATTCAACTGTAACCCTTTCCATTCAGATATACTTCAGAGAGAAGTATTCATTCAAGCTTAGACATCTTGCACCCACACTCATGATTTGCATAATGAAATTCTTCTCCTTATATAGGTTTACCCTTTTTCAATACCATGAGCCAAAACCACATTACTTCCGATAGTATTCCTAGACGGGGTCACATAGACGAATCATTACTCAATACCATGTTGGTTACCCCTGGTTTTGCACTTTTTGAGCGCTTTTTCCCATACGCGACTTGGCACGTACTTTACCGCGTGCATACGCGACTTATCCTAGACAAATCTGCGTATTCCTTGAAACATAATCTTTTCATCATAGATCTAGCACATACTGAATTTCTTTCTTCATTACCTTCTGTATTTACTGTAGATACATCAGATTTACAAGTTCATCAAGACATATTCTATCAAGCACAACTTCATCAAGTAGGTTGCCATCATCTTCATCAATTGGGTTGCCATTCATGGACAACACTCTATCAAGTGGGTTGTTCATCAAGGACAACACTCAGCATCATATTGCCAACAAAAATCATATCACATCAGATTTACATCATTTACCAAGTCCATCAAGTCAAGAATAACTTCATCAGGTGGTTTTCCATCAAGGACAACACATGTCAACAGTCTCATGTCTTCATCTTCATTCAGTGGGTTGCCATCAAGGACAACACTCTGCATCATATTGCCAACATTTTGGCTCCTGCAACTTGCCCAAAAACCATATAAAATTCACACACGTGAGAGAGAGATGCCCCAAAAACTTCGATTTTGTCTTCCTTTTATTTCTTCTTCTTTTTCCTTGACTTCTCTCTACTTTTCTCACTCTTGTGTTGCAGATCAAACTTGTGAATGATGGATGTCAAATAGGTCAAGCTCCTCTTCTATTTATACTTCTTCAACAAGGTCAAATAGCTCTAATATGAGTTGAGTTCTTCAAGGTAGGTCTGACTTGGTGAGGAGGTGACAAATGACTATTTTGACTCAAAATTAATTTTCTTTCTACGATACAAAAGCCCAAGAAAGGGTCTAATAAATATGAAAATGGATCTTATGACTCAAGAGAAACCTTAGAAGCCTACAATGGAGGATTTGACCTAATAAATAAATAAAATGAGCCTGAAACCCATGCTTGAAAATAATTTTTATTTTTCTTATTTTTCAATTTTACAATAAATACATGATGATAAAATCCAATAACAATTATGAATACCGACCATAGTTGCATTTTCAACAATAAATACCCTGGAAAAAACACATTTTTCCTTGATTATTTATTTTCGTGGAAGTATCAAATGGGGAACCTTTATATTTCATGAACCAACTTCAAAAATATTATTGTCTCGACTACCTCAGATAATATTCCCCAGAGATTTGTTCCGAATAAATTTATGAGTTTCTTCTGAGCTAGTTTCTCTCATGATGACAACACCTCCATGTCATCACATCTCACTTCAAACATGTCGTTCAACACACACCATATGGCATATTCACATGATTAATATAGTATATAGAAACATGCCTATGGTTATTATTATTATGTCATTTCGCATTAATTCACATTTACTTTGCATTGGCTTGATTATAGTTAGTTATTTTTTCAAAAAACTTGTATAATTATCACTTTTGTATGCATCAAGCTAGCGATGCAAGCAATATTAATTCTGTGAAAAAGGATTATGTTGTGCATTCAATGCAACCATAAAGCATGGAAAAACCAAGGATATTGATGCCTCCTCTAAAACTTGCAGAATCAGTTATGGAAGAACTTGACGACAAAATTCCTGAAAGAAGCTTGTATTCAGACACCATCATTACTCAAGATGCAGGGGCATCAACTTGGTACACAATTTATAAATTGATGGAAGAAGAATTGGAGTATGTTTCAGAGGAAGAAACCGATGCAACAATTTTTGGTGACACACTTGAGAGAAATAATGAACCAAAGTACAAACTAGTTGATGCAACACGGTTTGGGTTGCATAAAATCATTATAAGACCAAGAATTATTTCTTATACATACATAATTCTGTGGGTTTTCAACTATGTCAATATTTCAAGGTGCCAAATTATCACTCCAAAGGGAATAGTGGTTGGATATTTCACGCCAATTTCTATTCAGGGTATGTGCAAATTTCCTAATCCTAGCTTAACTTTTGATAAGACTTTTATTGTTGGTTTCATGCAAAAAGAATGTATAGACTTGGATAGAACCCTTCCTACTTTAATAAAATACTATAGAATTACCCCCGAAAAAGATAAAGAAGAGCATAATCGTGAATATCATGTTGTTGCACTTAGTTCTCCTTTTTTTTATCTAGTTTCTATGTTATATGATTTATTTGGTTGGAGGAATGTCAATCATTTCTCTCTTGACTTAGTTCCCATTATACAAAGGGTTGCAGTGGGTTTTAATTTTAATTAGGTCGATAAAATTTTGAATAACATGGATGCCATCTGCCAATCCTCCATTTTATACGCCTGCATTTATCATGGATGCCATCTGCAGACCTACATCCTTTCCATTTATGGGTTGGAAATGGACACATGTCGAACCCACCCCCATCCATATCTATCAAAAGAAACTTTGGGAAGAAAACTACTTCCACAATTTTTATGCAATTTTCGTAATGTTATAAATCATGCGCATGAAGCTCTATTCAACAAGAAACCACCTAGGTTTTCTCAAGAAGCTATTGACTCCCTCCATAAATTAGGTGATTGGTACTGTGAATAAACCTTTACCTACATCAGGGTTGCAGGTTGCCTTGCTTCTCCCCATATTCTTCCTATATATGTTCCAGATAGGCTATTATGCAGGGAAGCAGCCTATAAAATAGTTTGTATGTGAATTACTCGTGAACTAAAAAGGGCATATAAACGGGTTTTCTTGAATTTCCTATCTGATTGGGAATTTATTCTATTACAAATTTTCCTTTTGTAGAAAAATATCTTATTCCATTTGAAGCTCTCAACTTGGCCACAATCCCTTTTAAACCGCATGCCCCTAAAAAAGAGGCAGAAAAGGTTGTTGCATCGTTTGGTCTTAAAAAGTATGTTCATGAAAAATCTACATTTGATGATTTATTCAAATTTGCATCCTCTTATCAAGAAGTTCTCAGAAGAGTGAATGAACTACCAACCAACATTCAACATGATTACATAATATACAGAGACAAGAGGAGGGCTACATTACCTTCTATTTTATAGCCACCTAGTATTCAAAGGATTGCATTACATGCTTCTAGTTCATCCATATCAAGTGTAGCTACAAAGTATACCACAATAGAGGCTATTAAACAAAATACTCCTCATCCAGAAATTGCTATGAAGAAAGCTTGACTTAAATATGTTCAGAACTCTCATAAAAAAGAGGGAGTCTTTGGCCATAGCCTTGTGGTAAGCCATTGAGTTGACTTGGTAGAATGATGGGTGCAAATCTGGCCATGATTCCCATTGAGTGAAGTACAAGAGTGACAATGGAAGGAGTTTGTTGAATGGGTAATGAAGTAGATGGTACAGACGAAGAAGCAAAAACTAACTGTGATTGTGTCAGGATGGGTATTGAATCTTGCTGATATTGGATTATGGATTTTTCTGACTAGTATTGAATTTGGTTAGCTAAAATTTCAAGTCTATAGAATTGACTCCAGACTTTAGTGTCAAAGTCTGATTCAAACTTAGTTTCTTCAAAAGATAAATTATCTTCATGTTTTAAGGAACTAAGATCTATCTTAGATAATGATTTTACCTTGGAAAGCCTTAATGTGTCAAAAAATATATTAGGTAGTGATGTTTTAGACTTAGATCGAAATAAATATATTTCAAATTTCAAATCAAAAGGTATGTCTTCAAGAGATAAAAAATTTTTAGGCAGCGGAGAAGATCTTACCAATGGAATAGGATTTAACTGAATTTACGTGTTCTGATATTGGAAAATTTTCTTTTCGGATTAATCACATCATTAGATAAATGTATTTTGATATCTTTGCTTCCGAACAAGCTTCTCTGGATCTTCGACTGGATCAGTTGGATGAGGATCTGGTGTATCTCCTCGAAACTATAATGTTCATTGTTTAGAAAATTGTTTTTCTGCAACTTTTCATATCAACCTCCACGATATCTTAGAACTATCAACCACAGGCCAATAATTCGATGATATAATGGTACAACCAGGGAAGATATGTCACTTTCATCCCCAGTATGGTCGTCAATATGTTATCACTCCACCAGATCTCCAAGGCTAAGAAGAGACCATCAAAGATAGCCATAGACCAATCTTTTTCCAAGTAGCTAGCCCTACTAGGCAAGAGAGGGCTCTCTCCACAAGATCATAGTAAAGAGGACTGGATAAATGATATTTTAGGCTAGGTATAGTAGCAATAGGGTTTGGTTGATTGAATTTGAGGTGCTGGATGGTGAATGGGTCAGGGAAGAACTAGGTCATGGCAAACAAGGATCAGAATTGCAGAGATCTGATGAGGCAAGGTAGGTAAGTAGCTTAACACATTAAGGAATGTAATGGAGTGGTTTAGACTACTAGGGTTTCAGAAAATAGCATGGCAACATGAATTATTTTCAATAATAAGAAAGATGAAACAAAACTGTAACTATTCCTCCAAAACAGAGCATAAGCTAATGTATTCTGTCTTTTTGACTTAGGAATCAATTACATAAAGATATGGCATGAATACGAAATAATAATAAGTTCACACATTTGCAAAACATAAGAAGAAACAATGTCAAATCACATTACCACAACTATCCCATCAAAATAGCTGTAACTCAGTCTGCTATTTCTTGCCAAAAGTCTGATTACAATAGTGTTCAATGATGAAATTATACAAAATCCAACCATTGAAATGAGAAAGGAAATGAAAGATATAGACCAAAAACTACTTCTCCCACTCTTAGGGGTCGAATCCCTGACTTGTGGAGATAATCCCCAAAGTGCTCAATTGGAATCCTAGTGATTAGGGAGGTTAGCCAACTCATCCCTATCATTCATGAAACTGATTCAATTTGACCAAATTTACATATTTAACTAATGTATCTACCCCTAGTAACTATTTATGACATAATTGCATTTAAATTTCACCATTACATTAGTAAAATTTCATTGAATCCATCCATCAACTGAGAAATTGTGAAAATTCTGGAGAAAAAAAGAAACTGCAAAAAGCACAACTTGCTTGGAAAAAGCGTAGCATGGCTGGGAAAAAAGCACAGTGTGGGCCTTGAAACTGAGTTTTGACTGCCTTCCCAAAGTCCAAATTGGGCCCAAGATGGTTCATTGTAAATATCTTCCAGTATAGTTGTCAAGAATGTACTCAAGGTCTAAAAATGGTTGAGTGAATCTCCTCAAAAATTGAATCTCCCAAGACTTCTCCAAAAGCGCAATGAAGGTCTAAAAAAGGAGGCAGAAAGGTGATTTTTTAGAGGTATTTGGCCATTTCCACTTGTCAAAAGATCTGTTTTCTGAGTGTATAGTAAAAAATTCATGTATACATCACTATGAATCCAAATATGCAAAGAGTTTTTCATTTGGGGGCCTCCACAAAAAGCGCAGCGTGGCCCACGTTGCGCTTTTTGCAGGTTGACTGTGTAAAAAGTCTATCAAAATTTGTAGAAATGCCAAAAACTTGAAAACTTGCCCAAAATTATTCAAAATTGGTAGATGAAGTGATGATGAGGTGTCTTAAGCAATAAAGGAGGCATCATCAAGAATATCAAGTTTGTCCTCCTCCTTATTATTGATTAGGGTTTGCTTGTGTTTCTCCTTCAACTGCTTGATCCCGATGTTACAAATATTGTTTCTAGTGATGTATCTGTTGGACATGTGTCTGAGCATCTCATTTTCCTTTTTGGCCTTATGGAGGAGATTCTCAAGGTGGATGTTAACTCTGTCAAGCCACACACCTCTATCATCATCAATTTCCTTTGCAATCTTTTCCTAAAAATTGGTCTGCTTTGCCTCATGTTTATCCTACTCTAAAGCTCTCTTAAGACCTCTTGTTTTTGGTGTTGTCTTGGTGCTTTGAGTCTCACCATGGTCAGACTCATCAGGTTCCATCACTGCTTTACCTTTGGTGTCTTGTCTCTTTGCCTTTAGCAGCTCTAACTCCATGAGTACTCGCTTGTCTTTCAACTGCTTGTTTTCTTATTCAAGGAAGGATATGTCAAATTATGCTCTTTCCATGTTGTCATACAATTCTTTGATTATGGCATCCTTCTCTTTGATGATCAGTTTTGAGGCCTCATGATCATCTTGGAAATCCAAGTCCACCAAGTCAAACTCCCTTTCTTCCTCATGAAGGTCTTCCTCTTCTTGAATAAATACCTCTTTCTAATTTTGATTTTCCTGCTTTGTTGATGAAGAAGGCAAGGCCCCTTCCACAATCTATGGAGAAAAAACTTGCCTAGGTCCCCTCTGGTAGGTTTTGAACTCTTTGGCCTCTTTGGCCTCTTTGGTATCTTTTACTTCTTTCACTGTAGCTCTGCTAGTTTTTCGAGTGTTCCTGTGAGGAACTGAAGTTGTTGGTGGAATAGGTCTAGCAGGTTGACTTGGACCTGTAGTGAAGACATCTGCCTCTATGAAATTATCCCATGATATGTTCAACTGATTAAAGTAGTGAAGGACAATGATTTTAATCAGAGAGTGATGGAAGAGGCTGTTCATCTGAAGCTCAAAATCTATGTTTTCCATAATGTAGGCCATTTTATCAATGCTTTTGTACAAGTAATATGGGAGGTTGAGAAATTTCACCCTAGTGAAATGCATAAGCAAACCAGTGTGATAGTTGTATAATCTAGAAAATATGCCCTCACAAGTGAATTATTTCATGATGATTTTCATCATGGGGGAAAATCTGTTCAACAATTGACCAAAAGGAAAGGCCTTTTTGATGTTTTCTTTGTAACGTGCCTTGATGTAAGGCTTATACAATTGGGCATCGAAATCCTTAGTCTTAAATCAATTTTCTCCCACATTGGGTATCCCTGTTGCTGCTGCAATGATATCAGTGGAGCTAGTGAAGGTCACCCCTGCTATCATCACTTGGTTGTTTTGGAGGTTGCTGATGAAAACCTTGGTCAAAGTAGGATGACTTTGGACTCTTTGTACCATCTCACAGAAGTTAATGCAACCCACATGCTAGAAACATATGACTGCTAAGGGTGATGCCATTAGTTCTCTTGTGTCTGTTGGCTCTAATCTCAAAATCCTCCCTCCTTTGTTATATGTTTTCTTGTCTTCTTCTGTGAAATTTCTTTCCTCCTTCATTGTGTTTCTTTCTTCCTCCATTATGCTCAGCTTGTCTTTGAAAAACCTAGGGAAGAAAGAAAATGGAAAGGGAGTAGGATAGTGGGGTTAGAGGATTGTGATGGGTAAGGGAAAATTTGAGGGAATGTAGGAAGGGATTAGCAAGCTTAGGGAAGTAATGGGAGGGTGAAATAGTTAGGGAAATAGGGTATGAAATTTGGATTACAGGGAGGTATCTAGCTGCCTAGGAAAACACAACTAGGGTGGTAAGGTTTGGGAAATAGGGCTTAGGAATGGGAAATGAGTAAATGTATGGGTAGTGGGAAGTGAGTTAGGGTGTAGGAAAGGTGAATGGGTCTTGGGGAGTGTAATTAAGTTTGTAAATTATGAACTAGGGTTTCAATTGCTTAGAACATGGTATAAAATGTAATGGAGGGTATACACCGTGAAATTGACACCACAAGCTGAAAGGAGGGGCTATGGAGATGCAAGTTACTTGTAAACAACTGTAGAAATCCTGAATTGATTATGAGAACCTCTGCAATTAATTTTAGGAACCGTGTCTCCCTTATGCAAAAAGCGCAGTGTATAGAAAAAAAGCTCAACGATCAACTGGAAAAACCACAGCGCCTATGGAAAACACGCAACGTGTAACTAGAAAAAGCATTGCGCTTGTGGAAAAAGTGCAACATGCAACTGGAAAAAGTGCAACACCTGTGGAAAAAGTGTAACGAATGGCCTAGAATTCTATTTTTTGAAGGCAAACTCAGTTTTTTTCTTGGGAGGCTAAGAGCTCGATGCTTTGAAGATGCAAATTAATGTCTTCTTGGTCTTTGGGAGCCTTTATACTTGGAGAAATTTCATTAAAAAACCTTGGGACCCACTTTTCCTTTCTTAAAATTGACTTTGCATTTCTCTTTATCTTTTAAATTTTCAATTATATCATTAAACTTCATCTTTTGATGGCTTAGGAACACTGATTGAATTTTTTGAACTTTGGATTATCTGCTGATGGAACTTTGAGTGTGCAACTACTTGGAATTTTGAGAATTTATTACAAATTAGGAAAAATAAAATTACATTTTTCTTTGAAATAAAATTTACAAATCAAACTTACTGATGAAACTTCTTTATTGTCACTCCTTCATTTTCTGGTCTTTTATGCAATGAAATGGTGATTTGATGACCTTGGAAACCCTAAGACCTAATGGAGACTCTGATTGAATGAAACCATTATGAAAATGACTGAAATGATGATGAAAACTCATGACTGATGGTACGCTCAACAAAGTGGTGAAATGAGCCAGTAAGTTATAAAATCTTTAAAGGAGTGAGATCATACCTAAATTTGCACCAAGTGACCAAATTTTTGCATGATGACCTAATGGAATGACAAAAATTTCAGAATGGGACCCTTAACATGACATGATAGATTTTATTTGATCATTGGTGGAAGTTTGCAAAAACTCACACTACCACAACACATGTAGAAGCATATGCAAAACCTGTAGCAACACTCCAACCAACTAAAATAGAAACATCTTCAACCAACACAACATGTCTTGAATCCATCTCTACTCATCCTCCAAATATCCTCCACTAGGTCATGTCATAAGCATGTTGAAATCAATTCCAACCAACACGAACATTAAGCGAAACACTCATCACACATCAAGAGGAATACTATATCATCAGGTGGGAATATAAAAATTAGCATCGGGACCCTGTTGACATCAATTCCAACACTACAATGCCAATAGCACCACATTGATTATGAGAAAGCTCTGACCTACTTTAGGCTCCGACCTGATTGAGGTACCAACCTCTATGATGACCAATCTTTGACCTACTCTAGGATCCAACCTGATTGAGGCTCTAACCTCAATGATAAGCTATATTTTACCTAATCTAGGCTCTTACTTGATTGATCTGATTGAGCCCCCCACCTCCTTTGTCAACCTCCTGTGGACCCTTTCAAATTAGGTCCATGTGGTCTTCAAATATAAATCTTTGAACTAAATAACCTGCTACTATCATATTGCTACCAATATTAGTCATACCATGTCAACACTCTCCTTCAACATGCTCACATCTGGTTACATAAAAATCATCTAGACACATGTTTCTACCTTATATTCATATCCAAATGTAACCTACTTATAAGCCCAAAATCACATAACACACATTTTGATCATCAAAAGCACAACATTAATATTTCCCATGCCTCTAGGAATATTCATCATAGACCCCTGATTATCAAGATTCTTTTGAAATTCACTTTGGACTTGAAATGAGTCTAGAAACCCCCAAAATCATATAAACCCAGATATCAAATTAATTGTTATACCAAATACCTTTTTCAGGGTGCATTATATAGATGGTATTTTTCCATTGCTATAACTACAAAATGTACACCTATGGTCTACTAAACATTCTAAAAAATGTACCTAATGGTGTTAAATAATAAATTAATCTGACCTACTCTCTGTCGTCCTCTCATAGCCTTAGCGAAAGCCCTCCACCAACCCGCAGCCTTCGTAGCAGGGGTCGGGTGCATCGCCTTCCTCCCTCCCCACGGCATGGCACCTCTGCCTCTCAGAAGTCTCTTAATCCTCAGCCTACTATCTCTGCTCCCGCGCGCAACCCGTCCACTACCATATTCCATTTTCAATGTAATTCCTCTCGCCCCTTGGTTATTGCTATGGTTTTGGTCTCTTTTAAAAAGATCCCTGAAGCTGCCCCTGTTCCCCTTCCTTCAGCGTCTCCATTCATCTCGCCGGCCCCTCCCACCTGTCAGCATGCTTCTCAGATGATGGACATTGGTTCCTCCCAGAAAGTGGTCGAAGGCAGCTCAAGTCTCCTCTAATACTTGGAGCCGTTGGCTGGTAGTCACGAAGCAGGAGCTACTGCAAGTCAAAATGTCCCAGTTCTTGACGACGATGGAGGAGGTTGGTGCAGAATTGAGGAGGAATCTCCCTCGGGTGACTATGGGCTTTAGCGCTTTAGTCTGTGCTCCAGTTTTTATGTCTAATTTTAGTGTCATTTTTCTAGTTCTGTTTGTTACAAATCTCAGCTTGTCCAAGATGGTGTCCTATGTTGAGTCTGTTCTAAAACAAGGTGCGAGTCGGTTTCCCCCCGAGGGCAGCTCTATTTTCAGCTCAATTTTGGCATGTAAAAGCTGGTTTCCTCTCCTGAGGCAGCTCTCAAACGATTCTCGGGTCGATTTCCCCTTGAGGGCGGTTCAATTTTTTGATATTTTGCTGACTGTTTGGCGCTTCTGATGCCCTGATCCCGCTGTATTATATGTTTTATTAATAGATTTAAGCTTACTTAGAAAAAAAATAAAATAATCTGACCTAACAATTGTTAAGGCTCAAACCTGGGTCTCGAAGAAAACAAAATTAACTTCATGCCAACTATGCTACACGATGGTCCTTACCTGACCATCCTTACAGATCATTTTATCACGGCATGTTTCAACTCAACAATGGGGGGGGGGGTACAAGCCACATGTCAGAACATAATCCAAGCTCAATGAATACACCACTCCATTGTATCTAATATATATATATCACTAATTGGCAAGGGCTGTCCTCCATGACACCTCTTTGTATGGAAACATATATATGGCATGTCCTTTGAGGGGAAAACTCACTATGAAATGTATCAATTTGATTGGTAAAGGAACCTTGATGATCCATGTTAAAAAATATAAATATATATGTGTGTGTGTGTGTCAATCCTCATAGTCCCAGGGATTAATTTAGCCGACCATGGGTTGCCATCCATGCCTTAAATGCTAGATCTTTAACCATGCAACCAAACACATGATCATGCCATTAAACTTTGTCATTACACTTTGTGCCAATGTATGTATGATTTTTCCATATGAATGAGTCCTTGGTCATCCATGTGATGAATTGAAAATGATTTCATCATGCCACATGGCAGCCCATGAGGGGTGCAACGTGTCACCCTATTGATGTTGTATCAATCCAAAATTTTGCGTACACTCGCATTTTGCAGCCTACTGAGGATCTTACGATATGTCGTTCCATGTGAATCATAGTCACTTCATGGTTGATTGATTCTAAGTGTTAAACTCACTTTATCACACATGCTCAATCCTTAATATATCCATAAGTACACTTCTTTGTATGCAAGCTTAGATAGGAATTACATAGCCCTTGAGAGTAAGGCTTGTGCAATCTATAGAAATAATTCTTGCAAAACTTTTTAGTTACAATGCTTTCACAGGTACTGATGAAATTTTATGCACAATTCATAAGGACAATACACTATGCAACCTATGTCAACATCTAGTGCGCACTCTCCATTGAAAATCACCCTCTCACTTTGGTTGCGATTGTACTACTATTCCTGTGAGTTTTCTCAATTGTCACTTTTGTGCACCCTTTTTTTCGTAATTAGTGTCACTTTCACTTTTGTGACTGCCATTTTTGCTCACTTTCACTTTAAAAAGTGCCATTTTCACTTTATATTTTCTATGGCATGTGTTGCTTTCACTTTCTTCAACTTTTTCAAGTGTCGTTTTCACACTATTGCGAGTGTCATTTTGATTGTTTTAACTATTGCATGTGTTACTCTTTGGAATACTACTAGAGGTAGCCATATCAAATTTTTATGCGTTATTTGATCTTATATATCATAATAATATGCACTAGACATATTCCTACAACTTAACACATTTTCTAGTCACAATCGACATTTGTTTTCCAACTTGTATTCTAAGTGTCGCAAAGTTATGTCTTAACTGCCACACTTATAAATAAGTGTTGTTTTGTTCTCGTTTCATGCTAGAAATGATAATTTCGAGAACTATGCATCCTTTTGTCTTGTGCTTGATGGTATTTATGCCCATGATCCTGTTTTGGAACTTGTTTGTATGTTCTTTCCTCTTTTATTCCACTAGTCCCACACTTAGCCATTTTATGTCTTCCCCCTATCCTCACATCTTTTCTAGTCAGTGGATGAGTGCATATTGCATTCATATTCAGTAGTGGTGCATCCCTTACCATTTTAAAAGTTCAACTGCACCATCCTAAGGGCCTCCTGCTTCACAAACCATTGCACAATCTTGAAACACGGTTTCTCTCAATCTCTTATTGCTTTCCTTTGAAAAATACACATAAGATTTTCCCTTCCTCGCCTCCCATTGCGCAATGTGCATTCATAGTGGAAAATGGAGCCACTCCTTAACCTCTGCAATGGGAAAATTCTCATACTCCGAACCTTCCCCTCAAGCAATGTGCATTGTGTAGCTATGGTGAGAAAGAATTCCACCCTTACGTCTTACACTTTCTCACTGTGACAAGCCTGAGCTCTACCTATCTCAGCACATGACACAGTTCTAGTGGATAGTGTAGCCTCTCTTATGTCATTGCTAAAGAAAATTGTGCTATTCCTTAATCCAACTGTTGGTGCACTAAGATGACTATGAAAATGAATCTTAATACCTACATTAATTATCAACCAAGGATACATATGTTTATTTCAAGAGTGTTGGCACTATCTATTAAAGTGAGATCAAAGGCTATTTTGGAATAAAATGATTCTAAGTCGCTGCAATAACTAATCTCTAATTCTCGAAGTTCAATCTAGAATAATTCAAAAGCAAATCTAACACATTTACAAACCATAAATCTTGATCTAATCTCAACTGATTTATAAAGAAACTGAATCCAAACGCATGAATTGAAGGAATCACACTTAAAGAATTACTGCCTGATATTAACAACAATTTATCTAATGAAAAGAGAAATTACAGTAGATGAACAATAATAAACTATTCAAGCCTTTAATTAAGAATGACGTTAAATAATCACTCGATATCTATGATAGCATCACTCGAAAAGAACAACAATTAAATGTAATGCTTGAACTAATCTTAACAATTCATTAAAGAACAATATGCAATTGTAAAAGTAACAACATATAAGATTTATCCCAAAAGGTAAAGGTAAATTATGAAAATGAATTCTAACATCACTCAACAATCGAAATAACTCAATTCTACGGGATACAGTAATTAATAATCTTAGAAATGAAGGAAATTATTATGGAAAAAAAGAAGCAGAAAATATCCTAGCGACCGGGTCCAAAGCCTCCAGAAGTTACTGCTGAAAATACTCATAACACGATTATGAAGAAACCACTATTTTTCTCATTAATCATAATAGTAAAGCTATAACATCACCGTAGTGAAAATACTTCGTCTTCAACACAGAATAATATCCAAATGAAAGTTAAAGCTCGAAAATTAACAACTTTCTTCTTTTTCACCTATCAACCTTATATAACCTAATGGTAAACTGATAGATGAGAGCGAATCCTCAGGATCTGGAGATCCTGAGGATTGCGCACCTAATAATCGAATTTTCACCATAAAATTAGCTTGATTATCCTTTTCTTTTGCTAGCCCGTGCGATTAAGAAGTGGTCTTCTTCCTTTCTTTGGTCGCTGTTGTTCCATCGATTGAACAATAATTTTCCAATTTTGATTTCTGCACATAAAGGCAAGCAAAAGTTAGTTTTTATGCTAAAATCATACAATTTGTTGACAATTGATTTTATTCAACTTTCACAATCTTTTCTTCTAGATTCTTCCCAAAAATGAAGATAAATACATAAAAGTAAATGATTAATCAAGCTAATATGAGGATAAAAACAAACCTTTTATATGACTCAAGATACTCCCCTACTTACCTTTTTGCATGTTCATAAATTTTGCTCAAAATTGAAATTTACAGGATTGGGTTGAAACCAGGATGGTTGCATAGATCTCGTCATCCTGATTTTGGTGTCGTGAGCTATTCGAAAAATCGATGTCGTATGAGGAGATATTGCATTCTGATCGAATTCCCAAACAACTAAATTTTGCGACAGGGTTGACTGGGATGCCCACAGCATGCAGGTGCACAGTCAATGAAAAGGAATATTCCAAAGAATATTCCTTTTCTCAGATACAGTTAGAAGCTGAAAAGTGTCACGTTGTGATTTGATGATGGGATGTACGTTTTGTTTTTTTGTGGCCAATTGGAGGGTGATACGTGGCCAACCCTGAGGCCGCCACGTGTGTTAGCTCCCTTTAATTCTAGTAGATTGGTAAGACTAAAGCTGTAGAGACAACATTTGAACCACTTTGGGATTCTAGGATCTAGCCCTCCTGAATCCAGAGAGGGATCTCTCTATAAGTGCAAAGATTGATTTATCTTTAAAGCTTGAAATGTGATATTAAGCTACTTATGAAGAACAAGGTTTTTGTTTGTTTTGGTTGGGAAAAGATAAAATGAAGGTGAAGGAAGTTTAAATGAAGGGTGAAGGTGAATGAAAGGGAAAGATTGATTTAGTTAACAGGATAGGCAAAAAGCAGCTTCAATCCATTGGGCTATGGAGTCATAATAGGATTTAATTGAAACAGCAAGGTTCAAGAGTGGTCCATGGGGCAAGTCATCTATGTATAAGGATCTCTTTAAGTTGATTTTATGGAATGGAATGGAACAATAAGAAAGGGAATTAAACAAATGAAGAACAAAGAGAAGCCTAAGATCAAGTAAGTACTTTGAAACTATCCTGCTTTTGGCATGCACTTAAGAAAAACATAAAATTAATCTAAGATCAGGTAAGTACTTTGAAACTAGCCTGCTTTCAATGCACTTTCAATAGAAAACATTCAAAACACAAAAATAATAGCTTAAGATCAAGTAAGGACTTTGAACCTATCCTGCTTTCAGCATATTCAAAGGGAAAATTTTCAAAGCAACTGTTGAAGAAGAAGCTAGAGGACAGGGCAAACCATAGACTTCCCTAACTCTGCTCTACTTAGCAAACTTTTCAAGACAACACTTAAGATAAACAAAGAATAGTCTAAGATCAGGTAAGGACTTTGAACCTAGCCTGTTTTCAACATACTCTTAGGGAAACTTTCAGACTACCTTTGGAGATAAAACTAGAGGATAGGGCTAACCATTGACTTCCCTAGTTCAACTTTACTTAGCATAAACTGAAAATAACATTCAAGAACAATTTTTAAATTTTAGACAGTAAGACGTGGGAATGCCAACATTCCTTAGCTGTTTGAGATGTACTAAATCATTCCTAAATACACAATTAGAGGAAAACATAAAGATAAAGCTTATCAGTGAGAGCAGGGTACCTTTGACAGTAAATCCTAACTCTATATTTGCTGTTCTTTATCAGAGAAAGTGGACAGAATGGAAACAAAAAGAAAATAACAATTTACAATAAGAAACACATCACCGTTGACATAGACCAGGATCCCATAAATCAGCTTGTATTTGATGTTCAAACCAGTTACAATCATCAAGTCCAGTGGTTCTCTACAACTTCAAACTTCTCATCTCAACTTAGGTATCTTCAATTACAAACAGAGCTTATAGTAGCTTCAGAAAACTATTTACAGGCAACAGATATGCAGTGACCAACATTATCTCATCTTCTACAGAAGTATTTATAGAAGAAATGAGGAGGTGGGATGAGAGAAAAGATCTCTAAGTTCAATTAATATAGTTTAATGCTTCTCAGCCTTTGAGGGGCTCAATAGAGAATATTTCTGATATTTCCTCTGTATTAATTGATTTTCATTAAGTATTTTAGTTGCTTAGTAGAGTTTATTGACTTTACAATTCTTCAGGCAAGGCTTGCAATAACTCTGGTTGCTTTAAACAAAATATCACTGACTAAAGCAATAAATCTGCCTTCTTTGATTTCTTCGAGGGTGCAGGTGGCTTTTAGTAGCTGGAGAGGATTCAATTAGCCTCTGATGTGGCAGTGGAGGCTTTCTCGGATTGATAGATTTCATTATTTTAACCTAAAACACTGTTAATTTGCTTTTAATGTGTTTTAGGCCTAATTTGGCTTAATCTCTATCTTTAGGTCTTCAAACTGTCTTCAATTGTGGATCAGGCCTTTGATTAATCGAATTTATGCCTTAATCCCTCAAAACTGTGTTAAAAATCCTCAAACATGATTTTTGCTTTGATTTTATCCCCAGATACTAATACTCTTTATCGGATCAAGGTTTACTGTGTTTTTGTGATGCGCAGGCATTTCAGAGGGTTTTATAATGTCACCAGTGTTCATGAGGCACCGGTAAATCACGATGTGAAACCCTGCAGAATGATCCTCCTTATGAATAATGGCCTGAGGGATCTTCATCCCCGACCTTTGATTTTATTTTAAAACAATGGAAAAAACTATTAAAACCTGCACAAACAAAGAAACATTAAGAAAATCCTGCGGGGATAGGTTTAAACTACTTCAGAGGTTTAGGTTAGATCATGACTGTTGGATGAAAGCCACCAACGACGAGGATTGCTCGCTGGGGTTAGATGGGGAGGCGGTTGGATAAACAGTGGTGGAGATTTATTCTGGGCCGTTGATCTTCAAAGATCAATGGTTGAGATCAATCGGGATTCTATAACGCAAAGGGGGTGACTTTATAATGAAATGGAGGAATTTACAAAGGAAATGGGCAAAAAAACTTAGGCAGAAGGGAAATGGGGTTAAATGAAATTTTGGGTTTCCAAACGATTCTGGGCCGTCGGATTGGATTAGCCAACAAAGATCAACGATGGAGATTCATTTATAAGAAAATGTAATAGAAATGGGAATGGTGGTCTCGGCCAAAAAAACCACTGGTGTAGCGTTGCTCAAAGGCGGTTTTCAAAATTTCCCAAAAAAATGCGATATGGGTCCTTGGCCGACACGTGTCCTTTAGAAACAACCTATATCGTGTAATTTTTAGGAGTTAACTTTCGGACTGAAAATTACACGATATGGAGTCTTGGCCGTCGAATGAAAGGTAGGCAGATCCAACGATGGAGATGAGAGCACGATAAGACGAGCTGTGCGGGCAGAAGAAGGGGGCAGGGTCAAGGCGGTTTTAATCTGGGCTGTTAGATCGGTGAAATGAACGGCTCAGATGCGATCACAGGATCGCCAATCGGCGGAGGAGAGAGGAAGGCGCGCATAAAAATTTGCGATGCGATTACATACTGACCGTCGGATTTGGGAGTCAGATCGACAGTCGAGAGTTAATCCAAGGGACAAACGTGGAGAAATATGGGCGGAGTTTTGATTAATCTGGGTCGTCGGTTCTTGTGGGTTCGACGGTCCAGATTGAATCGCAAGATTTGCAATCGGCGGAGGAGAGAGGAATGGCACAAAGGATTTTTGCGATGCGATTGAATTAGAGCCGTCGATCTTAAAACCAGATCGACGGTCAGGAATTAACTGTGAAGGCCAAAGGCGGAAATGTGGGCTTTGGAACGGAGCGATGGGGGTCGTCGGATCTGGGCATGGTATAGCGCATCAACGGTTGGGAATTGGTCGCTAGATCGCCAATCGGAGAGGGGCAATAAGCCATTTAAAATAAGTCTGATGAAAAACTGCGATGCCATATGCCGACGATCATTTATCGGTCTAGATCAATAGCTGACATTCACCAAACATTGAACTTTCGGGTTTATAAAAAATCAAAGGGAAAGTCGGGTTTTAATAAGAAAAAGACTTAATCGCAATCAGAGCTTTTAAATGGAAAAGGTAACAAGACAAAAAGGAACACCCGATTGCGATTGCGCGGTTAGGCCTTAGCGCCTGGTCTTGGTGCTGGTCTTTATGCGGAAAAAAGGGGCTCTGGGCTAGGGCCAAATGGGCTTAAGGCCTTAGTGCAACAAGACTCATTTTTAAGATTTTTTAAGGATTTTCAAAGGATTTTGAAAGTTTCCGATAAGGTTAAAAAGGAGTTTTAAACCTTATAAAGAGATTTTACAAGGCTTTCAAAGGGAAATTCAAAGGAATGAGAGGCTAATGGAAGGGTTTATGGATGAAGTGAAGAAGGAAAATGGAGAAGTGAGAAATGAGGAAAAATGAGGTTTTTTGAGCAGTCTTTCTCCTTGTAAACAACAGATTTATTTGGGATTATGAGGGAAACAGTAGTGAAGATTAACTCAAGGATAAGTCATCTTCACAAGACTTTAAGAACTAACAATTTGGCAATAAAATTGTTTCTTGAAGGCTTAAAACATGATTTAGCCACCATTTGATATGACAAATTTTTATAGGTGGCTAACAACATGTCCCCTGAACAGTGTGTTAAAATTTTATGGAGGCCATCGGGCTCGACCCTGCAACCTCCCATGGAGAAACCACCCGCCAAAACCATTCGTGCTATGTTTGAGTCTTAACCATCATAGTGCAAAGGTTTTATTTCAATGTTAATGAAAAATAGTGAGGGGGTTGGGGACCGCTGGTGGTCCCAACCTACCGGTGGCCCCACGATATTGTCACATGTCTTTGGCAACGAACTACAACAATATATGTTAACTCGATGACTTATCAACCGTAACCTCCGCCATTGAACATGTTCATATGCCGCAGTTACAACAAGATCTCCGCGCCGTAAAATGCGATGGTTACATGACATTTAAACTCCGGTTTCAAACTGTTACCACAATTCGTGCCTGTAGTTCCGCTACGGTGTTAATAGACCGTGGGTTTCGATGATTGGCATGTGGCCACCCATTACCCTTAACAATCAATGTTACGGTTAGAATGGCGGTAAGATAGCGCACCCATATTTTTTGGGGTTTTGGCTGAATTTAACTGCAGTTAAGTGCAGTTCACCAAAATTAGTGGATGTTTTCTAGGAATTACTAGGAAAATGACTTGGAGGGTCAATTTTCGCCCAAATGGAGTGAATGAAGTGTCTATCTATACTAATTGGAGTATTCTGGAGCCATTGGAGTAGAAAAAACAACCATTAGAGGCATGCAAACACATGTATTTGCAAAATTTTGAGCATAATGAAAGATGGACATGCCATTGAGAGTTGGACCAGCAGATGTAGCCTAGGAGGGGTGAACTGCTTCATCATGCCTGTTGTGTAAATGTTATGTGTGGTTTTATTTCTCTGTTATACACTGCCGTTCAGTGTTATTAGCTCTTATTTCATGCTTCTAATTCACAAAATCATCTATGTTTCATGGTTTAAAATCCTCAATACTTAAGCAAACTATGGAGACAAGTATGCCCATGTTTTATAACTGAAAATACACTTAGCACAACAAAATAATACAATCCTTTTAGATCAGGTTGGTATCAGAGCTAGATTTTATTCTCTGGTGTTGTTTTGTGCAAATATTTGTTTAACTGTTTGCAAGTTTCACATGCTTACTAGGCTCAAGCTCAAGAGAGGAGAAGGAAAATTGGTGGAAGCAAGAGGGTCTCAAAGTGAGCCACAACAAAGGAGAGAAATATTGCCACAATATCCACCACCTAGTTCACCTCATAAGGAAGCAGAAGCAACATTAAGCATGCCTCAAGAGGAAGGAGAAATCCATGAAGAAGTTGATCCCAAAGAGGAGGAAAGAGTGTTCAGAAAATCATTTCTTGACTTGACTGAGATGGTTAGAATCCTTTATCAAGAAAGGAATGAGAAACTCGAAGGAGAAGGATCCAAACTTCATAAGAAAGGACAAGGATCATCAGGAGGTCACAATGATGAAGATAAGTCAAAGAAGGGCAATGGAGGAAATGGAGGCAATGGAAAGTCACCATCCTCACCCTCATCATCATCATCCTCTACTTCATTTTTGGTACATTAGTCACACAAGTCAAAGAACACTGGTAAAATTCCTTTTTTAAAACTTGATGTTAAGTTTGAATTGCCAATGTTTAATGGTGAAGTCAATGCAGAAAATCTTGATAATTGGATTAGGCAATTGGAGGTATATTTGAAAATCCAGAACCTTCAAGATGATGATACCAAAATCCAATTAATTTCATTGAGAATGGAAGGTGCGACACTTGTTTGGTGGGAAGACAAGAAAAAGGAGGAGATCAAGAAGCATGGTAAGATTATTATATCATGGACTGATTTCATTACTGCAATAAAAAACATTTTTATCCATTAGCTCATATGTAGAAAGCCATAATGAACTGGCAAAACTTTAGACAATTGAAAGGACAGAATGTGCAAGAATACACCCAAGAATTTAGGATAAGATCTCTCTTATTAGGGGTAGATTTGTAGAGCCAAGATACTTTTCTCAAGTACATAGGAGGCTTACATAGCTACCTTAAACATACTATCCCCATGTTTAACCCGAAAAGCCTAGATGAGGTATCTATTCAGGCCACACATCTAGAAGCTAGGGGGAATTTTTTTTTTTTTTTTTTGAGATGAGGGTAGGAACAAACATTTTAAGGGGAAAAAAAAGAGAATACCTCAAAAGGTAAAGGAAAAATTAATGCATCTGTTAAGAAAGAGGGAGAAAAATTTGTTTGTAAACATTGTTCAAAAGAAGGTCACGATGAAAATAATTGTTGGAAATTACATCCTGAAAAGAGGCCCAAGTATTTCAACAACAAAGGGAAATAGAAAACTACAGCGTGATGGATCTAAAACTACAGCCATGGGATTGAAGAACATGAAGGGGAAAAAAGTGAAACTAAACCCAGTACTAGTACATCAAACTGTCACATACATGCTCCAAATGAAGAAGAGAATTGAAATTTTTCATGTGAGGGTCATATCCAAACATACTAAGATTGACATATTGTTTGACAATGGGTCACAAGAAAAATTAATCCCTGAATACTTGGTCAAGAAACTTAATCTTGAGACCATACCACATCCAAAACCATATCCACTTGGTTGGATTTGTAAGGATACAATTTTACATGTTTCAAATAAGTGTATATTACGATTTGCAATAACTGCACATTTTGTTGACACAGTTGAATTAGATGTGGTTCCGCTTGACATAACATGTATTGTGTTGGGGAGTCCTTACTTGCATGACAAGAAAGCTATCTTCCATATCCATGAGAACAAATACCATTTATTCAAATATGGCAAGGATTACATTGTTAGAGCACATCGCGAGAAGACAAACATTGATATGGTAAATGCTGGATAGGTAAAGAGGCTGGTAAATTAAAGTAAGAATTTTGTTCTTCTAATGATTAAGCCTAAAGATGATGATAATCATGAATCATTTGAGGATTGTGATCCTAAGTTGAAATAAGATTTATATGATGTAGTTGATGCACATCATGAGATGTTTCAGGAGCCAACAGGATTTCCTCCAAAAAGGGAGTTTCAACATGAGATTCAGTTGCAGCAAGATTGTCCTCTTCCAAACATCGACATGTATCGCATGTCGATAATGGAGAATGCTGAAATAAAGAGTCAAATGAAGGAGATGCTGGAAAAAGGACTCATAAGGCCAAGCACTTCGCCATACGGTCCACCCATAGTCTTGATTCCGAAGAAAGATGGGACTTGGCGCATGTGTGTAGACTTCAGAGCTTTGAACAAGATAACAGTAAAGAATCGATACCCACTCCCAAGGATAGATGATTTGCTTGATCAGATGACAGAAGTAAATTTTTTCACTAGGTTAGATTTACGAAGTGGATATCATCAAGTAAGAATTGCAGAAAGTGATATATGGAAAACTGCATTCAAAACCAAACAAGGACTCTTTGAGTGGTTGGTTATGCCATTTGGTTTATGTAATGCACTGACAACTTCGTGTTATGGATAGTGTTTTGTGTCCATTTCTTGATGAATTTGTGATTGTGTATTTAGATGCCATATTGATTTTTAGAGAAACAAGAGAAGAACATGTCTTGCATGTGAATAGAGTGCTTGATGTTTTGATAAAAGAGAAATTGCTTCTTAAGATGTCAAAGTGTAAGTTTGGAAAGAATTATTTGGTTTATTTGGGACACATTGTAGGAGGAGGCGAATTGCGAATTGATCCCTCTAAAGTGGAAGCCATTATGAATTGGCCCACTCCCAAAATAGTAACCGAGGTAAGAAGTTTCTTAGGTGCAACTTAGTATTGGAGAAAGTTTATTGCTAACTTTTCTGCTATAGCAACTCCTATGCATGTGGTGGCAAGTGTGAAGAAAGGCTTCCAATGGGGAGGATAAAAACAAAAATCTTTCTAAGCTTTAAAAGACAAGATTAGTTCAGCTCCAGTCCTTGCATTATCGAATTTGATACAACCATTCAAGATACAAACTGATGCTAGTGATTATGCCATGGGCACAGTTCTTTTGCAGCATGGTAAGCCTATCGCGTTTCATTATAAAACATTCAATGGTTCTATAACTAATTATCCTACATATGACAAAGAACTGTATGCATTGGTACAAAGTGTTAAGAAGTGGAAACACTACTTGATGGGTAAAAAGACGATTATACATACTCATCACCAACCATTACAGTACTTGCAATTGTAAACAAAATTGTAGCAATCACGACATTTCAGGTGGATGGGTTTTCTTCAACAATTTCACTTGGTTATAAGGTACAAGAAAGGTATTTTCAATAAAGTTACTGATATGCTTTTAAGACCAATTATAAGTGCTTATACTTTACTAAAAAATGATCCTATTGTACATGAGAGTTACATAGAACAATATGCACATGATGTTGATTTTCAAGATGTGTATGCTAGTTTGAGTGAAGGGAATCAAGTTGAAGAAAATGATTATCACATGCATACAAATTTGTTGTTTCATTTGGGCAAACTGTGTATACCACAAGGAGAGGGGCTAAGTGTCATGAGAGAAGCTCATTCATCTCTTATTGCTGGACACTTTGGGGTAAGAAAAAGAGTGGAGCATCTACAGAGGTATTGATATTGGCCTCACATGATAGATAATGTGTTGCGTTTTATAAGAGGTTGTTCTATGTGTGCAACAACCAAGCCTAGAAATAGGAATCTTGGGTTGTACACGCCACTATTGGTACCATCAAGGCCATGGGAGAGTGTCTCCATGGACTTTTTTGGAGGTCTACCTATGTCAAGAAATTAACATGATTATATTTATGTAGTTATGGATAGATTCAGTAAAATGTGTATACTTATGCCATGTAAGAAAACCATTACTGCTGAACAAACTGCTGAACTTTATTTTCAACATGTATGGGTTCATTATGGATTGCCAACTTCTATTTTTAGTGACAGGGATTCCAGGTTCATTGGGAATTTTTGGTCCAATATTTGGAGTATGATGGACACAAAGTTGAAAAAGAGTATCGCTTTTCATCTGCAAACTGATGGCCAAACTAAGGTGGTGAACAAAACCGTTGTGCATCTATTAAGAGGATATTGCAGCAAACATCCCAAGTTGTGGGATGAGAAAATGCGTTACATTCAGCATGCTTACAACTGAGCAAAGCACTCTTCTACAAATACATCACCTTTTGAAGTGTGCTTTGAATATTTGCCAAAATCGCCATTAGAATTCATCTTTGAGAAGGATGTTGCAATTGATGGGCATAGTGAAATTGACAAGGCTCGAAAGTTCATTGAGAAAATTTAGATTATGCATCAACAAGTTCAAGAACAACTTGAGAAAAGTCAAACCAAATACAAGGAGAGGCATGCCAAACATAGAGTTGATCACAAGTTTCAAGAAGGAGATGAGGTATGGTTGCACATAAGCACAAAAAGGATGCAAGGGGAAGGTAAAAAGCTCAAACCCATTCGCTATGGTCCATTCAAGATGAGGAATGGTTTCACATAAGCACAAAAAGGATGCAAGGGGAAGGTAAAAAGCTCAAACCCATTCGCTATGGTCCATTCAAGATTATAAAGCAAGTTGGTAACAATGAATTGCAACTTGACTTGCCTTCATAGATGCAAATATATTCAGTTGTTGATGTTGAAAACTTATGCTTGTATGAGCCACCTTTTATCGATGATCAAGGAATTGATGTTCAACTGCCTTCTATTGAATATTTCTCACCAAAATTTCTATATGAGCTCAAGGAAGATACGATTCTTAACAAGAGGACAATAGCATCCAAGAGGGGTAGTGTTGACTACCTTCGAGTTGGGATCAAAGGCAGTACGTCAAGCAAGGCAAAGTGGATGGAAGTTGGAAAGGTGAGGGAGATGTACCCTCATCTACTGAATAGGTAATCAAAGTCTTTTGGGGCCCAAAAGCTTCCCAATGGGGAAGTTTGATCAGGAGTTCATAAATTTTGCTCAAAATTGAAAGTTACAGGATTGGGTTAGAACCAAGATTTTTGCATAGATCTCGTCTTCCTAATTTCGGCACCATGAATGGTTTGAAAAACCGATGTCGTATGAGGGAGATATCACATTCTGATCGAATTCCCAAACAACTAAATTTTGCGACAGGGTTGACTGGGATGCCTAGTCAGCATGTAGGTGCACGATCAACAAAAAAGAATATTCCTTTTCTCAGAGCCAGTCAGAAGCTGACAAGTGTCGCGTTGTGATTTGATGATGGGATGTACGTTGTGTTTTTTTGTGGCCAATTGGAGGGTGACACATGGCCAGCCCTAAGGCTGCCATGTGTCCCCTGAACAGTGTGTTAAAATTTTATGGAGGCCGTCGGGGCTCGACCCCGCAACCTCCTATGGAGAAACCACCCACCACAACCGTCTGCATTAATTTTGAGTCTTAACCATCATAGTGCAAAGGTTTTATTTTAATGTTAATGAAAAATGGTGCGGGGGTTGGGGACCGCTGGTGGCCCCACGATATGGTCACATGTCTGTGGCAATGAACATCAACAATATATGTTAACTCGATGACTTATCAACCGTAACCTCCACCGTTGAACACATTCATATGCTGCAGTTACAACAAGGTCTCCGCGCGATCAAATGCGACGGTTACACGATGTTTAAACTCCGGTTTCAAACTATTACCACAATTCGTGCCTGTAGTTCTGCTACGGTGTTAATAGACTGCGGGTTTCGGGGGTTGGCATGTGGCCACCCCCTACCCTTAACAGTCAATTTTACGATTAGACTGGTGGTAAGATAGCGTGCCCCTATTTTTTGGGGTTTTTGCTGAATTTAGCTGTAGTTAAGTGCAGTTCACCAAAATTAGTGGAGGTTTTCTAGGAAAAACCAGGGAAAATGACTTTGAGGGTCAATTTTCGCCCAAATGGAGTGAATGAAGAGTCTATAGATACTAATTGGAGCATTCTGGAGCCATTAGTGCAGAGAAAACAACCATTAAAGGCTTGTAAACACATGCTTTTGCAAAATTTTGAGCATAATGAAATATGGACATGCCATTGAGAGCTCGACCAACATATGTAGCCCAGGAGGGGTGAACTGCTTCATCATGCTTGCTGTTTAGTCAATTTAATGTCTTAAATTACTTGCATAAATTATCAACGAGGTTTGTAAACTGATGAAGTGTAGTGCACTGTTTGTGCTTAGTTAACCTTTCTTTTTACTTCGTTGTTTGTATTTTATGTTGTTTTGGGGGTTTTTGTTCTTTGATGTCTAAGAATGTTCAATCTAAAACCTATGAAAAGATTTAAATGAATCTAAATGAATTCTAAGAAGGAAGTGTTCCTAAATTAATCTAATTTACGTAAAAATAAATCAAATATTGTTGGCTCATTAGAATCTGATTTGGAAAACAGAGCATCTATCTTATCTTGTCATTAGTTTGATTCCATGGATCTAATTCTTAAAACTGAGATTGAAATTACAGTATTTGTCTTAAGTAAAAACAGAGAATGAAAACAAATAATGTACTTCTAGTTACTCCAACATTCAATTATGAAATGTGACTTTCTTGAAATGATGTGTAAGTAACTATCTATACTTTATCTTCTAATGTCCTAGAATAGTAAGCAAAGGATGCAAAGGAAAAAATCTACTGTATATTTAGATACTCCAACTTTCAATTATGAAGTGTGACCTTCTTGAGATGGTGTTAAGTAACTAATTATACCTAATGATCTAGAAAAGCAAGTAAAGTATGAAGAAAGTAACTCAGTAATTGCACTCATTAAACATTCAATCATTCAGTCTTGAGACATGATTAAATCAATCTCTTTGGAATGAATTTTAGGAATATCAATGATGCAACTAAGTGAGGATCTGAAAGCAAAATGTGAAAGCATGTAAAATTGATTGCAACAACTAATTTATATTTGATTTTCCCCAATATTCAAAGTGAAGTATTACCCTCTTGAGATGTTGTGTAAGAAGTCAACTATACTTTAGTTTCTAAATTCCTAGAAAGAAAATAAAAATGTGTAGAATAAACTCAATAACTATATGAATTAGACATTAAATCATTTAGTTCAGAATCATCATCATGAAATGACTTTTGAGAACATCCATTTACACAATTAATTGATAATTATATTCTAAGAAAATGAATGACAGAACATTAAGAAAACTAGATAAATGTATATTCTTAGTGCTTCAATCTTAATTCGATTTGAAAACAGAGTTATCTATCTTCACGAAATATTTTAGAAGAACAAGGCTTACACAGTTATGTTTTTAACATTATGTTATTGATCAAAACTGGAATGAAACATTAATCTAATAAGAAAATAGAATTGCTGAAAACAGAGTAATGGAAATTAAACTAAAAACAACAACTGAAAAACCTCCTCAAGTGCAAGGGCTCTCTGCAACTGATTTGGCTAAAACGCTAGCTGGTTAAAGGTGCAATTAAGAGATAATTGGCAATGTGAAATTTGTATTATGATGGAACAAAGTCTTAATACAGAGTATCAGCAAAAATACTTAAACATAAACCTTAATTTTTTAACTGTGTTCTCGGTTCTGTACAACCGGTATTTAAAGGAAAATACACATAACTATCTATGAGATAATCTTGCTATAGGTGGCTAATTATAAAATTGCAATAGGATTGTTTGACTCTTGATTTTCTACGATAGAGAAAATCAAGAGTCTTTCTACTCTCGGCTAACGTACATTGACTATGCCTTTGACCATGATCTTAGGCCTGCATTTCTGTCGATCTTGATCGAGTGAATAGGAAAAAATCCATGTGGAGATGATTCTGGAAACGACCATGTAGCTCAATTCTTCATTTGACACCTGGAACCTGCCACACCATGAGAGTAGCTACGAAATCCATAGTTAGCTATAGAATAGGCTGCGTTCTGTAGCTAAATTTCAAAAATATATTAAAATAGCAAGAACATGAAAATATAACATGACAGTCATTTTAATGCATTCCTTAAGCAAAAACATAGCATTTATCATTGATTGGAGTATGTGATCTTATGAGAAAGTAAGGGAAAAAGGTGAGAAAGGATGTCAAGGAGAGGGTAATTCTGAGGTTCAACATAACCCCACTGCAAAATCATTGCATGTCCTCATGCAATTTTCCAAAAATGTGAGTTCTCCTTCCCTACTACATTTGCTTAGACACTTCTGCTAGCACATCCAATTTCATTTTTTTGTTTATTTTTGAAGTGAATGTCATCTTGGGCCTTCTCATAAGAAGCTTGTACTTGAGGTTAATGACTGCTATGTTTAGTAACTTATTCTTTCTTTTCAATTTCCTGTTTTTCTTATACCATAGTCCTAGATGCAGAATGGTATTATCATGAATTACCTTGTCCAACTTGTTCTGCTGCTTCAAGGTCTCATTTTCCTGTTTGATATGTCTGTTCAATCTCTCTAGTTCATAAATATCTTGTTTAAGAGCATCAACTAGAGGTTCTTGTGGATTGACAGAAGGTTCTAGGTTCATTGATGCACTTATTTTCTCTAGTGATTCTACATAATCATATATTTCTTGTTGTACTGGGTCTATGCCTGGTGATCTTCTATTGGGGCTACCTTCAAAATTATGAATAGGAGAATTTTGAGACTGTGTGCAGGAGGAATGTTGATAGGAGATGATATTGGGGTTTCTTCATCTAAGCTTATAAGCTCTGTCTCTTTTGATAATGTTTTCTTCATCAAACCTCAGAGTCTGGAGCTCCTTCTTGGTTGTGAAGAAATTACATTTTCCTCAATTGTAACCTTACTCCTCTTTCTTATTTTGCCTCTTGTCTTGACTTGCTTTCTGATTTCTGTCAATTCTTCAGAGATTATCTTTTCATCATTCTTCTGTAATGAAGATTCAAGTCTGTTTTCAATATTTATATTAGTCTTCTTCCTTCTAATTTTTCTGACATTATCTTCTTTAGGTGATTCTGGTGCTTCTTGAAAATGGTTTCTAATAAGGAAATCTTCCCAGGTATCTCTTATGATTTTTAAATGAAACTCAATCAGTATCCTTATCAACCCATGATGATGCATGGTGGTATCTATGAACTGTATTATCTTTTTAACATTTGTGGCCATCCTTTTTAAACTATTTAGCAGAAAGAAAGGAAGATTGATTTCACTATTTTCTAAGAAATTCATCAATAAACGGATATGGTATACATACATGCAACCAAACCTTCCTTCACAAGTGATAAATTTCTGTAAAACCAAGAGATTGTTCCTCCATTTACTTTTAAGAGCTGAACTGGGGACACCTTTTCTAAAAACAAAGACATCCATACCCGGTTTTTTGAGTATTTCTTTCCATGATTCACTGTGGAACTCCTTGTTTTTGAACCATATTTCACCATGCCTTGTGTTAGGGTCCTATATATATAGGATTCATAATTTTGAATTGAATTTTGATAGTCTTCTAAATATGTACATACCTTGCTTTCTGCAAGTTGTTTTCCCATATTTTGAAAAAAAAATAAAAAATAAAAAATAATAAAAAATCAAGAAAAGGGTAAAAAGTCCTAAAAGAAAGATCAAAGGACTTAAAAAATATATAGACCCCAAAAGAAAAAGGATGAAAATAAAACATGAAAGTGTGAAAGTCCAAATGCCACTACTTTTTACTTTTTTCAAATGATTATGGCAGAGTGTCAATAAATGCCATAATCCATGATGAGTTAAACTGTTTAAACTTGACTTGTCATGTTTTCAATTTCATGTTTTAGATAGTAAATAAATATTTGTCAGACAGTTTAAACCTGACAAATCCGTAGATAGGTAGAGAATAATGAGGAGCTCAATAGTTTAATCTGAGCCCTCAGATGAAATAAGGTAGATTTAGATAGTTTATGCTTTAAAAGAATAAATGTTTTAAGGTTGCAAGCCTAAATGCACCTGCAAAATGAAGAAAAAATGTTAGAGTAATGTTGGGTAGGTAGAAAGAAGTGGGAAAAAGCATGTAATATTCATCACCGGGAAAAAAATCACTAATTTTCCATTCCCTTGTAAGTATTTAGTGTTTTAGACTATCAGTCAAACAGGCTCAGAGCATTTCTCTAACTTTTGTTGGGACCAGACCCAAGGCTTGATGACTAGTTAGTTGAAAATGTTAAATTCTTATGTTAAATCCCCATTTATCATTATTTATCCCTTATTCATACATTTTAACTCTTTTTCACAATTAAAGACTCATTCTTACTTAATGAAACATAAAACCCCATCTGATTAACTTCCTTCACTCAGAAACATACAAAAACCCTAAAAAAATGCTTTATCCTAAGTAATTGGTGAAATGATGAAAATACAAGCTTTGCTTTACTTATTCACTTTGCTTAGTCATATTGTGTATTTTGTGTGCATTCCATTCCCCTTGTCATATTAACTTTTAACTTAGTTTATTAAATCCTTAAATAAAACCTTATCCTATTTATCTAATTCCCTATATCTAAATACCCCAAAAACCCAGTATTATAATGTTTTAGACCAAAGTTTATTATCCATGTCCTAAATAAAAAACCCCAATTAAACACCCTTTGGTATAAAACTTATCATTAAATCAAATATCCTGCCCCTATGGTATTTAAACTATTCAAGAAGTTTAAAAACTATATAATAATATACCGCACTTGTTGAGCCCCAAAGATGTCCTTCTTTTCCACCACATTTCACTTCATTTTCTTTGTCCCTCATCAATTACAGGCTTAAATGATCAATATGATTGATTAGGATTAATTTAAGAATGTATATAATGACTAAATTGCTATGTTTTCATGATTTTTTTATTGTAGCAATTTTTGACTAGACTCGGCTACAGAACACAGTCATTCTGTAGCTAGTCGCCTATTCTGCAGCCGTTCTCATGTTTACGCAGGTTCCAAGTGTCACCTCAAGGAAAAATGCATATGGTCATATTCCACATCACTCCTCCATCATTTCTTGCTCTCCACGAAGTCTGAGTTCGAGTCTACAGGTGATTATGCACGTGGGAAACCAAAACTAGGAGACAGACTTCTAATAGGACAAGGACTGTACAGATGTCCTTAATCATAGTACGAGGCCACCACCAGAGTCCTAGTTTGATTTTAATTGGGAAAGACAATTATTCTTGTTTTATCTCAAAGACAGTTATGTAATTTTGTTATAAGTATGGCTCGGGAGACCGAGAAACAGTTAGCTAGATTTATGTTTTATTGCTAGATCTCAGAAGACCGTAAATACTCTGTTTTGAAGAATTTCTCCTTTAATGAAAGAAGCATCACTTTATTGCAAGAGTTGAGTCAATCTTGAGTAGATTTTCGTGCTAATCCGGTGGTAGAGGGCCCCTGCTACCTGAGAAGCTTTTTTCATATGGTTTAGATAAGTAACTTAGCCTTGTTTCATTCTTAGTTTAATCAATTTTATGAACTTTGTGTTTTTATACTTACTTACAGCGGATGCCACAGTTAGTCTTATCCTTACAAAATCTTCCAAAATATCACTCACATTGGATGGGATATAACTGTAGTATTTAGGAGTTAGTTGCATTTCTCTGAAATTTATGATTTTGTGCTCAATTACATCAGTTGTTACAGCTAGTCGTGATCTTATAAACTCTTCCAAAATATCACTAACTCTAGATGAGACATAGCTGTGGTGTTTTAGAGCTTTGTTGTGTTTTGTTGAATTGTATGCTTTCATGCTCATTTACATAACATGTTGCAGCCAGTCCTGTTCCATAAAATTTTCCAAAATACCACTAATTTCGAATGAGACAGAGCTGAGACATTTTAGTGATTAGTTGCATCCTTAGTCTAGTTGTAGTACTCCGGAGGTAGATGTCACTCTAGTTTAATTCTGTCATCGTGTTTCAAGTTTGATATTGGCACTCTAGTATAACTCTGTTCACTGTACTTTAAGTTAGATTAGTGACATTCTAGTTTAGTTCCAATTCACTGTATTTCAAAGTTAGGCTAAAAGCATTCTAGTTTAGTTGTGATCACTGTGTTTCAAGCTTGATCAATTGCATTCTAGTTCAGTGTTATCCATTGTTCTTTAAGTTGTATTAACTGTCAAAATTAGACTTCACGGCCTTCATTGTTTACAAACTAATCTTGTTCTGACTTTCTATTAATGCATCATCATATGGACATGAATGAGTTAGTGATATCAGTTTAAGGCCTTGATTGTTCTGCAATCCTTTGCAATTTCACAATTAAGCCTTTTTCCCAAAAACTATTTTAGAAAATCTCTAACTTTCGAATGAGGTTTAGTGGTGACAAGTTGAGCTGCAGAATGGAATGATCTTAGCATGACAAGTTAATTCAGAGTAGAAATCTTATTGTGTTACAAATAGTCTTTTTCCAATTGTGTTCCAATAAACTTTTAGCCATGGATGAGATTCTTTGTAATATTGTAAGATGGTTGTTTACTTAGGAGAACCTAATTTGTACTAAACTTTTCCTTTTTCAAGCTATTCCAACATATTTCTAATGAATGAATTGGATGAGTTTATGTTATGAGTTATTGAGTTCATGTTGTGATTTATTTTCTTGCTATGAGTCATTATCAAACTTTGCATTTTCTGTTCTTTAGTATAGGTTTTGCTCTGTTTTTAGTGTGACCAACAAATGTTCTTTTTCAACATTTATTTCTTTTCCTTCTTAACATAAAACCACAAAACCAAAAACATCATAAAAACACTAAACACAACGTAGTGAGAAACAGATACCTAGGCACATATAGTGCACCTCACTTCAACAGTTTACTGACCCTAGTTGATAATTTATGACCTCAATTTAGGAACACTAAGTTGAGCACAACAACACCTGTATTTTGTTTTATTAAAACAGTTCACAAATGTTTTAAAAACACTATACATTATGCTACCCCCCGCATACTTTATAACCCAAGGTTTTCTTTAAAATAAACTAAGGTTTGTTTTAAATAAACTAAACCCTCACCTGTATGCCTATCCCTGCCATATTATATAAGCCTTTTTCACTTTATATAATTGACCCATGCCGCCTATAATACCCGATTTATATAATCAAACCTTTTACCCATAGATATTTCATAAAGGTTTAAACCTATGTTTTACCCATATGTGCACACATATGAAGCCCTGGTCCCATCTCTTCCTTCAGTGCAGCTTCCCATTTAATCTTGACCCTTCGCTTTTATCTACCAAATCCAAGGGCTGATACGTGATATCGCATAGAGAGAGTGATTGACTGCCCGAGCTCCAAATGCACGCAAAATGGGCGGTTTCGCTCAGACCATTCCCCTCCATGTGGCCTTCGTTCATTCGATCACATGCTTTTTGTTCCAAACAACTTACCACTTGAACCTTGCATGATAACCAGTGTTTGGTTTTGCATTTAAATCCAAAACCGCCTCCCACTCGATGTGATGTGAATTCAATGCTGAGTAAATGCGACCAAAACGTATGTTAAAACCTTTGAAAACATTCATTTTGTTTCATTATTTGCGCGTTTTAACCCTTCTGCACTGACTCTTGATTATTAAAAAGCTTTGTATAAAGCCTTTTAAAGCCCCGATTTCCCTTTTTCACCCAAAACCTTTGCAGTTACCAAAATAAACCCTTGAAGACTGATTGAGGAGCTGTTCACCGCTCCAGAAAAGTTGTTTAAACCATCAATTCAACAAGAAACTCAAAAAATCCCTTTTTCTGTTGTATACCAGTTTTCAAAACCTCAGAACTTCTTTGATAATATAATTGAGCAAAAAACCCAAAAGGAGACTATCCTTGGCCAAATTTGCTCAGTCAATCCTCTGTTAAAGTGAAAATACTCCTGCAAACAATTTAAACTTGTAGAAGTAAGCCTAAAAATACCTAAAAAATAGAGTTAAACCTCCACAGACAGATCTCATTCCATAGGTCTTTCAAAATCCTTCAATCACCTCCTTGCAGACCTCTGTTTCATTAACAAATTTATTGATTTTTGCAAGTTATTATTAGAATAAGAAATTGGGCCAACAGTTTCAATAATAGTTGATAAAATTGTTTGCTCCAAATTCTCAGATTTTAATTCAAAAGCTTCATTCAACAAACAATTTGTATACAAAGAAAGAATAAAATCAAGTCAAAGAGAGATCAGAATGATGAAATGTGCATAGTGATTGGTAAAAGTGAAAACAGAATAGTCAAAGAGCATCAGAGTTTAAGTGTATCAAGTAAAAGTTAGAGTGAAAGTTAAAACAAAGTTACAGAGTAGTCAAGGTAAAACAGTAAAAGTAAAAATAGAGTCAGTAATGGTTAATAGAGATGAAAATAATTTCACTAACAACAATGAAGTTTATCCAAAGTGAAAGTAAAACAATTAAAAGAACAAAAGGGTTTAAAGATGAAAATAGAGCAAGAAGAAACATTTTTGCAGAAATTTCCTGTTTAAGTCATTGTTTTGCAGAAACTAATGTGACCAATTCAAGATGAATTTTATAAAACTGAAGGAGTTTTATGTTCTTAAGATGTCCAACTACAAAACCTCTCTCACTTTTCTAACATCCATTATGGGTTGGGAAATATTAGACAATATTGGAAAGCACTTTTTGCAGAAAATTCCTGTTACGTCATCATTTTGCAGAGACAATCGTGGCGAATCAGAAATACATCTTAAAAAACTAAAGGAGGTTTTTGTTCCTAAGATACCCATCTACAAAACCTATCTCACGTTGTGCACAGGTATTACATAATGAGAGATACATGTGCATCTTTACAGCTTATTTTTCAGACTCTGTAAAACTCTGTTTTACACATCTTTTTGCAGAGCCTATTGTGAACAACTGGAGCGAAATTTTAGGGAAATGAGAGAGGTTTACCTCACCAAAATTTTCATATACAATAACCTCTTTCACTTTTTACATATCTATTTATTATTGAGAAATACAAAGGTAGCATTGGACCCAAAGTTTGCATAATGGCTGGAGCAGAATGTACAAGGAAAGGAAACAATTAGTGACTTGGATGCCTCATCATCAACTAAGAGTTGAGATGAAATTCGAATTCTCCTCTTTTTCATCACCTATCCAAAAAAAATAGTTCCAAATAGATGCATTAGTTTTGAGTGTCCTTTACTTAAGTTATATTTATGTAAAACAGCTGGAGATATTTGTAAACCAATCTTGATATTTTTCCTAGATATTCTAGTTTAGAATTTGTATAAATACTTCACTCTTTGAAGTATTTTAGTGTTGAATAAAATTGTTGGACTTGTTATAGAATTTTTGCTGAACATTGGAGGCTATTGTGTGTTGATTTCAAAGTAACAGACTAGACAAAACAAAACTGGCATCATAATTCAGGATCCCTGTGATAGGCTGATGAGTGAAGTACTCCCTTCTTGTCATTGTTTTATTTTCTGAGTTTCATGAAATTCATTATATGTTTTTTCTATCTGAATTTGCAACTAGGAATATTACTACAGGATTAGTCTAGTGCTCCCTGTTTTTAACTAGTTACCATTTTAATGTTTTTTGTTGATTTCCAGTGTTAGGAATCCTTGATTGCTCCTACTCCCGTTTGACCCCTGCCTCCTTCTTCCATTTTCCGGATCAAATGATCCTTCATTTCCCTTTATCCCGATCATACCATTTTACCAAAAAACACTTTCCCAAATCTCTGAGGGTTATCTATCTTGCCCTGAATATATTTGTACCTTTTTGGCCTTGACTTCTAGTGATGCTAGCTAGATTTAGACTCCATAGCCCAATGGACAAGTCGATTTCTCTCTAGTTTACCTCTAAGTGATTTTTTCCCACCAAAACCTTTAAAAACAAAACCAATTGTTCTATCATAACTAACCTAAAAACATAAATTAAAAACAAAGATAAATCTTAAAGGGAGAGCCCTCTCTGAACTTTAGAAAGGCTAGATCCTAGAGTTCTAAGTAGGTTTGTAGTTACCTCTAGTGTTATTTGACTAGAAACTCAAATCCCACAACTTAAGAAATTACTAGAGTGATAACATACTGGCGACCATACTGGGGACGACTAACATTTTCTTCAGAAATATTTTACAGGTTCAGATCTGATCTATGATGGTGGACAGTGATCAGACATATAAAGGTTAAAATCACCACCTGGCAACTCCATTGTCCAAGATCCAGAACTTAAAAGTTCAGAAGAAACACCATAACCAAATAATCCATATTCCAAATCATTAATGGTGATATAAGATGACAGGGTTTGTGGCAAACCTTTCATCTCATGAGATTTCAATGAATTCAAGGATGTGTTATTAGAATTTCAGCTTGATGAGGATTTTCTAAGAGCTTTCTTTCTTCTTTTGAAATCAAGAAATATTCTCCTAAACTTAAAATATTTGTTCTTGAGTTAGTTTCTGAAAAATATGAAAATGACATTAAACTTTTGCATTCTCAAATTCAGTCCTATAATTTCCAAGATCCTAAAGAATTCTTGGAAAATATTCCTTCTCCTAAGCAAGAGGAAATTGTACTACCTTTTGACTTGCAGATTGAGGATGATTATTCTTTCAAGCACAAGGCTGAAGAAATAGTTTCAGGATTTAATATTAAGAATACAACTAATCAATTGGTCATTGAAAGCATTGAAGCACAAATCATACATTATGCTTTTGATGATCCTATAGCAAATTATATGGAGGCTATTTTTTGCTCAAGTCTGCAAACATGTTTTATCTATGAAAATCAAATATATCAGCAATTCCCATTTCACATCATATCATTGATTATGAAGACACATGATCAAGTTATACTTCCAAGTTTGATGACAAAAAATCAAGTTATATATTCATTTCTACAGCTACTTGACTAGCTTCATTGGCATTTTTGTATTACCTAATTCAACAAAATTAACAGTAGATTAGAGTAGGTAGATGAATGCAAATAAGCTCAAAGCTCTGAGCATTTTTTCAGTATTCAATTTTCAGCTAGTTTTGAAATAATTCATTAATATTTAAAGCCAAGGAGAAGGTCCTAAAGATATTTAAGATCTATCAGTTTGGTTTGAGAATTGCAGTATGTTCTTTTAGTTTCAGATCAGATTTCAGTTTGCAGAAAAATGACTAAATTCAGTTCAAAAGTTTCAGTCACAGAGATTTTATAACAAAGCAAATGCATGTTTTGGATTGGCTTAAAGGATCAGGCTACTAGTTGACGGTGTTCTTGACATCTCACAAGGAGATGCCATCCCCATGTGAAGCCGCCGTTATGGTCCTATAAATATAGGATTCATAATTTTGAATTGAATTTTGATAGTCTTGTAAATATGTACATACCTTGCTTTCTGCAAGTTGTTTTCCCATATTTTGAGAAAAAAATAAAAATAAAAAAATAATAAAAAATCAAAAGAAGGGTAAAAAGTCCTAAAAGAAAGATCAAAGGACTTAAAAAATATATAGACCCCAAAAGAAAAAGGATGAAAATAAAACATGAAAGTGTGCAAGTCCAAATGCCACTACTTTTTACTTGTTGCAAATGATTATGGAAGAGTGTCAATAAATTCCATAATCCATGATGAGTTAAACTGTTTAAACTTGACTTGTCATGTTTTCAATTTCATGTTTTAGATAGTAAATAAATATTTGTCAGACATTTTGAACCTAACAAATCCGTAGATAGGTAGAGAATAATGAGGAGCGCGACAGTTTAATCTGAGCCCTCAAATGAAATAAGGTAGATTTAGATAGTTTATGCTTTAAAAGAATAAATTTTTTAAGGTTGCAAGCCTAAATGCACTTGCAAAATGAAGAAAAAATGTTAGATTAATGTTGGGTAGGTAGAAAGAAGTGGGAAAAAACATGTAATATTCATCACCGGGAAAAAAATCACTAATTTCCCATTCCCCTGTAAGTATTTAGTGTTTTAGACTATCAGTGAAACATGCTCAGAGCATTTCTCTGACTTTTGTTGGGACCGGACCCAAAGCTTGATGACTGGTAAGTTGAAAATGTTAAATTCTTACGTTAAATCCCCATTTATCATTATTTATCCCTTATTCATACATTTTAACTCATTTTCATAAGTAAAGACTCATTCTTACTTAATGAAACATAAAACCCCATCTGATTAACTTCCTTCACTCAGAAACATACAAAAAACCTCAAAAATGCTTTATCCTAAGTAAATTGGTGAAATGATGAAAATACAAGCTTTACTTTACTTATTCACTTTACTTAGCCATATTGTGTATTTTGTGTGCATTCCATTTCCCTTGTCATATTAAATTTTAACTTAGTTTATTAAATCCTTAAATAAAACCTTATCCTATTTTTCTAATTCCCTATATCTAAATACCCCAAAAACTCACTATCATAATGTTTTAGACTAAAGTTTATTATCCATGTGCTAAATAAAAAACCCCAATTAAACACCCTTTGGTCTAAAAATTATCATTAAATCAAATATCACGCCTCTATGGTCTTTAAAATATTCAAGAAGTTTAAAAACTATATAATAATATACCGCACCCATATTTTGTTTTATTAAAACAGTTCACAAATGTTTTAAAAACACTATACATTATGCTACCCCCGCATACTTTATAACCCAAGGTTTTCTTTGAATAAACTAAGGTTTGTTTTAAATAAATTAAACCCTCGCCCATATGCCTATCCCCGCAATATTATATAAGCCTTTCTCGCTTTATATAATTGACCCATGCCGCCTATAATACCGGCGTTATATAATCAAACTTTTTACCCGTAGATATTTCATAAAGGTTTAAACCTATGTTTTACCCATATGCGTGCACATATTGAAGCCCTAGTCCCACCTCTTCCTTCAGCGCAACTTCCCATTTAATCTTGACCCTTCGCTTTGATCTACCAAATCCAATGGATGATACGCGATATCGTGTAGAAAGAGTGATCGATTGCCCGAGCACCAAATGCACGCGAAATGGGCGGTTTCGCTCGGACCATTCCCTTCCACGTGCCCTTCATTCATTCGACCGCGTGCGTTTTGTTCCAAACATCTTACCACTTGAACCTTGTGTGATAAACACTATTTGGTTTTGCGTTTAAATCCAAAACGACCTCCCTCTCGATGCGATGTGAATTCAATGCTGAGTAAATGCGACCAAAACGTATGTTAAAACCTTTGAAAACATTCATTTTGTTTCATTATTGCACGTTTTAACCCTTCTGCACTGACTCCCGATTATTAAAAATCTCTGTATAAAGCATTTTAAAGCCCTGATTTCCATTTTTCGCCCAAAACCTTTGCATTTACCAAAATAAACCCCTGAACACTGATTGAGGAGCTGTGCATCGCTCCAGAAACGCTATTTAAACCATCAATTCGACAAGAAACTCAGAAAACCCCTTTTTCTGTTTTATACCAATTTCAAAACCTCAGAACTTATTTGATAACCTAATTGAGCAAAAAACCCAAAAATATACTATCCTTGGCCAAATTTTCTTAGTCAATCCTTTGTTAAAGTGAAAATACTCCTGCAAACAGTTTAAACTTGTAGAAGTAAGCCTAAAAATGCCTAAAAAACAGAGTTAAACCTCCAGAGACAGATCTCATTCCATAGGTCTTTCAAAAGCCTTCAATAACCTCCTTGCAGACCTCTGTTTCATTAACAAATTGTTTGATTTTTGCAGGTTATTATCAGAATAAGAAATTGGGTCAAGAATTTCAATACTAGTTGACAAAATTGTTTGCTCCAAATTCTCAGATTTTAATTCAAAAGTTTCATTCAACAAACATTTTGTATACAAAGAAAGAATAAAATCAAGTCAAAGAGAGATCAGAATGATGAAATGTGCACAGTGAATGGTAAAAGTGAAAACAGAACAATCAAAGAGCATCAGAGTTAAAGTGTATCAGGTAAAAGTCAGAGTGAAAGTTAAAACAAAGTTACAGAGCAGTCAAGGTAAAACAGTAAAAGAAAAAATAGAGTCAGTAATGGTTAATAGAGATGAAAATACTTTCACCAAAAACAATGAAGTTTATCTAAAGTGAAAGTAAAACAGTTAAAAGAACAAAAAGGTTAAAAGATGAAAACAGAGCAAAAAGGAACATTTTTGCAGAAATTTCCTATTTAAGTCATTGTATTGAAGAAACTATTGTGACCAATAAAAGATGAATTTTGTAGAACTGAAGGAGGTTTATGTTCTTAAGATATCCAACTACAAAAACCTCTCTCACTTTTCTAACAACCATTATGGGTTGGGAAATATTAAACAATATTGGAAAGCACTTTTTGCAGAAAATTCCTGTTAAGTCATCATTTTACAGAGACAATTGTCGCCAATAAATAATAAATTTGACAAAAATGAAGGAGGTTTTTGTTCCTAAAATACCCATATACAAAAACCTATCTCACTTTGTGCAAAAATATTACATAATGAGAGATACATGTGCATATTTACAGCCTATGTTTCAGACTCTGTAAAACTCTGTTTTAAACATCCTTTGGAAGAGCCTATTGTGAACAACTGGAGCGGAATTTTAGGGAATTGAGAGAGGTTTATCTCAAAAACATATTAATATACAATAACCTCTTTCACTTTTTACACATCTATTTTGGATTGAGAAATAAAAAGGTATCATTGGACCCCAATTTTACAGAATTGCTGGAGCAGAATGCACAAAGAAAGGAAACAGTTAGTGACTTGGATGCCTCATCATCAACTAAGAGTTGAGATCAAATTCAAATTCTCCTCTTTGACATCACCTATCCATGAAAAATAGTGCCAAATAGATGCATTAGTTTTGAGTGTCCTTTACTTAAGTTCTATTTATGTAAAACAATTAGAGATATTTGTAAATCAATCTTGATATTTTTTCAAGATATTCTAGTTTAGAATTTGTATAAATACTTCACTCTTTGAAGTATTTTAGTGTGGAATAAAATTGTTGGACTTACTATAGACTTTTTGCTGAAAATTGGAGGCTATTGTGTGTTGATTTTCAAGTAACAGACTGGACAAAGTAAAACTGGCATCATAATTCAGGATCCCTGTGATAAGCTGATGAGTGAAGTAATCCCTACTTGTCATTGTTTTCTTTTCTGAGTTTCATGAAATTCATTATATGTTTGTTATATCTGAATGTGCAACTAGGAATATTACTATAGGATTAGTCCAGTGCTCCCTGTTTTTAACTAGTTACCATTTTAATGTTTTTTGCTGATTTCCTGTGTTAGGAATCCTTGATTGCTCCTACTCCTGTTTGACCCCTGCCTACTTCTTCCATTTTCCGGATCAAAGGATCCGTCATTTCCCCTTATCCCGATCATACCATTTCACCAAAAAACACTTTCCCAAATCTCTGAGGGTTATCTATCTTACCCTGAATATATCTGTACCTTTTTGGCCTTCACTTCTAGTGCTGCTAGCTAGATTTAGACTCCATAGCCCAATGGACAAGTCAATTTCTCTCTAGTTTACCTCTAAGTGATTTTTTTTCCACCAAAACCTTTAAAAACAAAACCAATTGTTCCATCATAACTAGCCTAAAAACATAAATTAAAAACAAAGATAAATCTTAAAGAGAGAGCCCTCTCTGAACCTTAGAAAGGCTAGATCCTAGAGTTCCAAGTAGGTTTGTGGTTACCTCTAGTGTTATTTGACTAAAAACTCAAATCTCACAACTTAAGAAATTACTAAGTTGATAACACCTTGGAAGTTCTGTAGCTTCAGCCATGAACGACTCATTGACTATAAAATTTCTATCTCCAATTTCTACTTTTGTGCCATCAAAAGACCGAGCAAAGGATTTTGTAATTTCCTTGTGGAAACCATCGAATTTCTCTATGAACTCGAGCCATCTAAATTTTTGCAACATTTCCTTGATATGTGGGTATCCTTCCATGTACTTTTCTCCCACCGGTTCTAATATGACAATTAGCCCCATGTATTCTTCTATGCAGAGTTCTCAACCTTCAGAATTACCCTTCCATGTTTTATGAAATGAATTGGCTACGGATTTGATGAATGGTATCAAGGGTTTGTAGGAATAAATATATGATAGGGGTTTTGGAGAAACGTTGACAAGCATGTCACGTCATAGGTTATGACCGTTAATCATCAATGAGGGAGTCAATTATGGACCATTATGCAACATAATACGGAGGATGTGGCTGATATGTAGTATGATGGAAACCACAATCAAATCAAATGATGATCTGTCAAGGAAGCATATGAATATCCATATTATGCATGCTTTATATTTTAACCTTACTATTAAAATAAATTTTTTCACTTTACCTCTTAGAACTAAACTTGTTGTTTCTTTGGTGTTGATCCTTTAGGTATCCTTTTAGCATGTTGGTCCTCAAAACATAATCCTTCAATTTCTTGTAATCATCATTTGTTTGTAGGCTATACAACTGTGTCAGGATTGCTGAATGAGATGTTGCTGCAGAATAGAATCAGCTGCAGAATGTGATCAATTGCAGAATGTGATCAACTGCATAATGTAATCATCTACAGAATGGAATCTATAAAAAGAAATGAAGTATGGCTACGGAATATGAATGTGAAATGAAATGAAAGTGGAATATGACTGTGAAATGGAATGACTTATGAAATGGAATGAAAGTGGAGTGAGATGGAATGAAATTGTAAAATGAAATGAATTTGCAGATTATGAGCTGCAAATATGGACTATGAATGTAGTTTTGTGTCACTACTTATTACAGAAAAGAAAATGGAAAATATAGATGTCAGAAATCTCTGATTTTCACCCTGTATTTTCTGTATAAGTATGCCAATCATTGATTGGTTTTCATACTTATACACTTTATTTTTATTTTATTTTATTTTTATATATATATATTTCTTATTTTTTATTATATATATATATATGTAGGAAAAATAAAAGCTAAGTTAGTGAAGAAGAAGAATTCTTCTTCACTAACTTCATATCAATATTATCTTGGAAAATCTTGACAAACTCTTCTTTTAAAAGTGGTTTATGATATACTTTCAACCGATGACCATTCAAAAGAATAGGTACATTTTCTTCATCTATTGTCCTTATCTCCACTACTCCATTAGCAAAGATTTTTTCAATCTCATATGGCCCAAACCAATGAGTCTGAAACTTTCCTTGAAAATATTTGAATTTTGAATCGAACAAAAGTGCCCAATCCCCTGCTTGAAACTTCTTCTCCTTGATATACTTATCATGCCATTTATCACTTTGTTGCTGGACTATACTGGTTCTTTGAATTGCATCTTTCCTGATTTCATCAAGCTCACTGAGTTGCTCCAATCTATGTTTTTATGCTTCTGATAAATTAAGTCCCAATTGGATTGCCATATTTAAGGTTCGAATATGAAACTCTATAGAGAAGAGGACTTTCTTTCCATAAACAAGTTCATAGGGAGTATGTCCTGTTGTATTCCTCCATGTAGCTCTATATGGGCATAAGGATTCAGGAAGCCTTTCTGCCCAATCTCTTCTGTGTAGATGTACAGTCTTAGTGAGATTTCCTTCAATCACTTTATTGGTAGATTCAACTTGACCATTTGCTTGTGGATGATAAGGAGTAGAATTTCTGTGCTTGATCTTGTAATCTTCCACGAGCCTTTTCACCAAATTGGATATAAAATGGGTTCCCTGATCTGTCACAATTTATCTTGGAACACCAAAACGAGTGAAGATATCTTCAAAAAGAAAATTAACTTAAGATCTTTCATTAGTAAAAGGTAATGCTTTAGCCTCTACCCATTTAGTGACATAATCGGTACATACCAAAATATACTTATTTTGTTTAGATGGTGGATTGATAGGTCCAACAAAATCCAACGCCCATTTTTCAAAAGGTTTAATGAGTACCTGAGGTTGTAAAGGCATTTCATTTGAAGGAGCAGGTTTCCCTACCTTTTGGCAGGTGTCACACCTTTTGACATATTCTTTGGCATCTTTGAAGATGGATGACCAATAATATCCTAAATGAAGGATTTTATAGGCTATCCTCTTATCAACAAAATGTCCACCACAAGGTTCCTCATGACATGCTTTAAGAATTTTAGGCATTTCATCTTCTCGAACACATCTTTTGATAATGAGATCTGGACCTGTTTTATACAATTCATTAGTAATCCATGAGTATCTTGCACTTATTTGAATGATTTTTCTTTTCTCTCTAGAAAGCAAATGTGAAGGTAATTTTCCTGTAACTAAGTAATTGGAAATATCTGCAAACCAAGGAGTCTGAGTAGTTATTGCAAAAATATATTCATCAGGAAATTTATCTTCAACTAAAGTGTCATCTTTGATATTTGAAGTCCAGACAAGAACTCGACAACTATGTTTTGTTTTCTAGGTCGGTCTAGAACAGTAATGTTGAATTCTTGCAGGAGTAATAACCATCTTGTGACTCTGCCATTATTAATATATTTATTCATTAATTATCTAATTGCAAAGTGATATGTATGAAAAAAGGTTTCATAGCCTGTTATATAATTTCTGAATTTGTTGATAGCATGAACAACAACGAAGAATTATTTTTCAGTTACAGTGTGATCTAACTCTCTGGGAGTCAAATTCTTGTGTAATATATGGAATAGGGGATCAAATATTTTTGTCCTAGTACAACTCCTAGAGCCGTATCTGAAGCATATGTTGAAATGTGAAAAGTTAGTTTCCAATTTGGATCTCTTAAGATGGGTGCTTCATAAATTTTTACTTTTAAAGTCTCAAATGCTAACTGGCAATCAGGATTCCAACTTAATTCACAATATTTAGTGAGTAACTTGAAGAGTGGGGATGCTGTTTTAGTGAAATTTTTTATAAATGTTCTATAATATCCTGTAAATCCTAGAAAACTTCTAACATTCTTTTGAAAACTTGGAATTGATAGTTTGGAGATGACTTCAACTTTAGATTTATCAATTTTAATTCCATCTCCTGAAATGTGATTTCATAAAACAATCCCTTCTGTAAACATCATAAAACATTTTTCATGGCTTAGTGAAAGGTTTGATTCCTTACATATTTTAAGAACCTTTTCCAAATTTTCTAAAGCTTCTTCAAATGTATTCCCATAAACTCTAAAGTCATACATATACACCTCTACACAATCATGTATTAGATCAGAAAAAATTCCTAGTACTGCCTTTTGGAATGTTGCAGGTGCACTGCACAATCTAAAAGGAAGTACTCGGTAAACATAAGTCCCCCATGGACAGGTGAATGTGGTCTTATCTTGATCTTCAGGTGCTACCTGAATTTGATTATAGCCACTAAAAGCATCCAAGAATGAGAAATACTTCTTACTTGCTAATGTATCCAACACTTGATCTATAAAGGGTAAAGGAAAGTGATATTTTAGTGTAGCTTTATTCAATTCTCGATAATCAATGCATAACCTCCATTTGCCATTCTTTTTGGGCACAATCACTAAAGGGGAAACCCACTGACTGTCTGAAATTGGGTAAATGAAGTTTACATTCAACAAATTTTGCAACTCCTCTTTCACAATTTCCCTAATATTTGGATTCATCCTTCTTTGAGGTTGTCTCATAGGTTTACAATTTTACTCAATGTAGATGTGATGTATACAAGTCTTAGGACCAATTCCTTTCATGTCAGTGTATTCTCATGCATATGCAGAAGAATGTTGTTGTAATGTTTTGATTAGTTTTTCTTGTTGTAATTTTTCCAAGTTATTGTTTATGTTCATAGTTTTCCCTGGAAAAATTTCAACTGTAGAGCTACCAAATTCTTCCATATAATAAAGAGACATCTGCCTAGATGAAAAATATTCAATATTGGATTTTTCTTTAAATCGATCATGTTCATATTCTAGGGATGATTCAAAATTTTCTATTGAATTTAAGATTTGACTATCTTCACTAATGGTTGAAATAATAAAGAGAGGCTGTATATCATTTTCATCATCAATCCATTCTTTGTCATCTAACTCTATGATTTTTCTTGCTGGAGGATATGGAGTGCATTTCTTTGTTGAGTTACCATCAGATATATACATGTCACCAAATCTACAGCTAATGAAAGCATCAGCTGTAGCCAACTAAGTTATTCCTAATATTAGTGTATGTCCTCCTAGATTATTCTTAGGGGTTAAGATCATAAAATCAACAAGGTACTCCCAAGAGTCTAAGGACACTAAAATATCTTCTAACACACCATCTGACTTGATTATAGATCTATCTGCTAATTGAAGTAATGTAGGTGTATACAAAAGATTAGGAAGCTTGAGCTGTTCCATGGTTTGTTTGCTCATAATGTTTATTGCTACTCCTAAATCAATCAATATATTTGGAATTTAAACTCCATTGATATGTGTTTTTACAACTAGACTTCCTGGATCTATATATTTTTGAATGGCATTTTTTCCCATCATTATGTCTGCTATTTTTCCTACAAGCTGAATTCTTTTTATTTCTTTTGTTTTTCTTCCCAGTTTCTTCATACTCAACTCCTTTATTATTTTGGCTAGAATTGGAATCTCCTTAATGGCTTGTAACAAAGGGATTTTGATACAAAAATTTTTCAATTCATCTAGAAAATCATAATTAGGCAAAATAATATGTTTTTCTACTCCTCTATCAACTTGTAATCTTTCAGGAAAAGGAGGTGTAGAAGTAGGTACTGATGGTTGCTCTATGATAGGAGTTGAGTTTATTGGTTCTTTTTGTTTTTCATTTTTAGAATTTTGGTTTTGAAGAGATGTTCCTTCTTCAAAGCTTTTATTGGGCTGTAGAGAATCTTCCTTAGAATTGTCTTGTTCTTGAATAACTACAGAAGGCTTTTTATTTTCTAATATCCTACCAGATCTAAGTTGAACATCATTAATATCTAGAGGAGTAATCATGTAGGTTGGAAATTGCTGTCCTTCTATCATATAGGTATTCTGAGGATTTTTATTGTTGGGGTTTGGTAATGGTTGGGTAGGTAGTTGATTTGGTCTCTGAGGGAATGGTAATGAGAGTTGTGGATTTTGGTTTTGGTTTTGGAGTTTAGGTTGTTGATTTTGTTGAGGAATTTGTTGGGGAGGATAGTTTGGATACGATGGAGGATATTGATAGTATTGAGAGAATATTCCATAAGGATTTTTCATTCCTTGAGCCCAAGGTTGAGATTGAGATTAAGATTGAGGCCAAGGTTGCTGCCAAGAATTCCAGTTTGGTGGGGGCTGAGTATACATTTGGTTATAAAAACCTTGAGTTTGTGGCCCCTGCCATTGTCTTCTAGAGACAAAGCAAAGAGATTTTGTTGGATTTGAAGTTGTTTCTTCTTGAAAAACAACCTTAAGACCAAGAATTGAAGGAAAACTCCTAGTCTCATGTCTTTCTGAACAAATCATACAGGTCTCTATGAATTTTGCATCAAGAGGACATTCTCTTAAAGCATGCTTCTTTCTGCATTTGGGATATAAAATAGCTAAAGTATCAGTCTCGGCTTTCTGCTTGTTTTGTAACTTAAGGGTGTCTATCTGTTCACTAAGACTCCCTAAAATGTCTGTTTTAAATTCATCAAGCATGTTTCCAATTTCTGCCCTACTCACTGTTCCAATTGTAGATCTATTTACCTAGCAAGAGAAGTATCTCTTGGACCTTTCCTAGTTTTTGATTTTCCTCTTGAGAGATTAATACATAATTCGCAAATGTCAGGTAATGGGAGTTGAGAGATATCGCCCTTCCTCGTCATGTTAAGGATGTCTATCCACTCATCTCTAATGGCCTTCAAAAAAAGAGCTTTTAAAGTATCTTGATCTAAATTATCTATTTTTTCTCTTTTTATGTTATAATTGAATCTTTCAATTAAATTTTCCAAATTCTCATCCTCTCTTTGCATCATTTTAAACACTTCATCCTTGTGATTAATAGGTATGCAATAATCCAAATACCTTTCTAAAAATGCTCTCTTCATATCATTACATGTTTTGATAGACTGAGTGATTAAACTCATGAACCATTTTAGAGCTACTCCTTTCAATGTTGAAGGAAACAATTTGAGTTTTTGAGAGTCTTGGAAATAATCATAAGTTCTGCATAAGACTTCAAATTCAAACAAAAAGGTTTCAGGGTCTTCACTTTTCAATCCATGAAAATTTGGGAGGACAGAAGGTGAGATATTTTTCATTGTGGCATTTGTATCTTCATCAACTATAGAGAATCCAAAAGAACTCTCAATTACCCTATTTCTTCTGCCTCCTTCTACATTTCCTCTACCTCTCCCTCTATCTCCTCCTCTACCTCTCCCTCTATCCCCCCCTCCAAATATTACATTTTCTCCATTTAGAATTTCTCATTCTCATTCCCCTTCTTCTCCTCTTCTTGCCATTATAGATTCTTCAGAGCTGATATAAGATTCAACCTGTAAGGTTAACTGCTCTTATTCTGGTTCTTCTATCAATGGTATGTTGAAGAAAGGTTATTCCTCTTCCTATCCACTAGGAATTTCTAACTCTTCAACTAAAATGTGTTCTCCTGTAGAGGTAAAAAAATGTTACTCCTTTTGTTGGAGATCTAAGATATTCTTCCTCTAAGACTGCCTCAGTGGATGAAGTAGGAGATCCTCCTAGTTGGATTTCTGACCTTAGAACTTCAGGAAGTCTATGGCTAGTGAAATATGGAATATGAGTTTGAGATGGAGGTGTATCACTTCTTAGTCTTGGTGGAGTGAATGGTGCTGTAGGGATTAAACTCCTGCCTCTAGCTATGAATCTGCCCCTAGAGTCTCTTTCTCTACGCATATCATTTTTTTAGATGTAAGAAATGAGGTTTTCTAATTACACTTCCCCGACAACGGTGCCAAAATGTTTAGTCAATTTAATGTCTTAAATTGCTTGCATAAATTATCAACCAAGGTTTGTAAACTGATGAAGTGTAGTGAACTGTATGTGCTTAGTTCACCTTTCTTCTTACTTTGTTGTTTGTATTTTATGTTGTTTTGGGGGTTTTTGTTCTTTGATGTCTAAGAATGTTCAATCTAAAACCTATGAAAAGATTTAAATGAATCTAAATGATTTTTAAGAAGGAAGTGTTTCTAAATTAATCTAATTTACATAAAAATAAATCAAATTTTGTTGGCTGGTTAGAATCTAATTTGGAAAACAAAGCATCTATCTTATCTTGTAATTAGTTCTATTCCATGGATCTAATTCTTAAAACTGAGATTGAAATTGTAGTGTTTGTCTTAAGTAAATACAGAGAATGAAAACAACTAATGTACTTCTAGTTACTCCAACATTCAATTGTGAAATGTGACTTTCTTGAAATGATGTGTAAGTAACTATCTATACTTTATCTTCTAATGTCCTAGAACAATATGCAAAGGATGCAAAGGAAAACATCTACTGTATATTTAAATACTCCAACATTCAATTATGAAGTGTGACCTTCTTGAGATGGTGTTAAGTAACTAATTATACCTAATGATCTAGAAAAGCAAGTAAAGTATGCAGAAAGTAACTTAGTAATTGCACTAATTAAACATTCAATCTTTCAGTCTCGAGACATGATTAAATCAATCTCTTTGGAATGAATTTTAGGAATGTCAATGATGCAACTAAGCGAGGATCTGAAAGAAAAATGTGAAAGCATGTAAACTTGATTGCAACAACTAATGTATATTTGATTTTCCCCAATATTCAATGTGAAGTATTACCCTCTTGAGATGTTGTGTAAGAAGTCAACTATACCTTAGTTTCTAAATTCCTAGAAAGCAAATAAAAATGTGCAGAATAAACTCAATAACTGTATGAATTAGACATTCAATCATTTAGTTCAGAATCATCATCATGAAATGACTTTTGAGAACATCCATTTACACAATTAATTGATAATTCTATTCTAAGAAAATGAATGACAGAACAGTAAGAAAACTTGATAACTGTATATTATTAGTGCTTCAATCTTAATTCGATTTGAAAACAAAGTTATCTATCTTCACAAAATATTTTAGAAGAACAAGGCTTACATAGTTATGTTTTTAACATTATGCTATTGATCAAAACTGGAATGAAACATTAACCTAATAAGAAAACTGAATTGTTGAAAACAGAGTAATGGAAATTAAACTAAAAACAACAACTGAAAAACCTCCTCAAGTGCAGGGGCCCTCTGCAACTAATTTGGCTGAAACGCTAGCTGGTTAAAGGTTCACTTAAGCAATCATTGACAACGTGAAATTTGTATTATGATGTAACGAAGTCTTAATATAGAGTATCAACAAAAATACTTAAACTTAAAACTTAATTTTTTAATTGTCTTCTCGGTTCTGTACAACCGCTATTTGAAGGAAAATACACATAACTATCTATGAAATAATCTTGCTACAGGTGGCTAATTATATAATCACAATAGGACTATTTGATTCTTTATTTGCTATGATAGAGAAAATCAAGAGTCCTGCTACTCTCGGCTAACGTACTTTGACTATGCCTTTGACGATGATCTTAAGCCTACTTTTCTGTTGATATTGACCGAGTGAATAGGACAAAATCTATGTGGAGATGATTCTAGAAATGCCCATGTAGCTCAATTATTCATTTGACACCTGGAACCTGCCAAAACATGAGAGTAGCTACGGAATCCACACTTAGATGCAGAATAGGTTGCCTTTTGTAGCTAAATTGCAAAAATATATTAAAATAGAAAGAACATGAAAATATAACATGGTAGTCATTTTAATGCATTCCTTAAGCAAAATCATAGCATTTATCATTTATTGGAGTATGTGATCTTATGAGAAAGTAAGGGAAAAAGGTGAGAAAGGATGTCAAGGAGAGGGTAATTCTGACATTCAACACCTACTGTGTAAATGTTGTGTGTGATTTTATTTCTCTGTTATACATTGCTGTTCAGTGTTATTAGCTCTTATTTCATGCTTCTAATTCACAAAATGATCTATGTTTCATGGTTTAAAATCCTCAATACTTAAGCAAACTATGGAGACAAGTATGCACATGTTTTATAACTGAAAACAAACTTAGCACAACAAAATAATACAATCCTTTCAGATGAATAAGATAGTTGAGGTGTAATTGTGTCAAAGAGTAGGTAGGATAAAATTCATCTTGCTATAGCCTAAAACCATTATTCTATTTAAGCATTGCAAAATCACGACTCTCATGACATTCAGGTAAATCATAATCAAAATAATATCCTTCAGGGAGATACCAGATAATGGGACGCCTGTAATGGCATCCTATCCAGGTAGGGCCCTTGCATAGGATGATATTGTTGTACACATTTAGACGAGAAACAACAACCTTAAAATTTCTGTAATAGAATGGCTCCCTATTTTTAACATTGTTAGTAGAATCTTTCCACCTTTATTTCACTGCCAACATGGCCTCTATCCTGGAAATATTCTCTTCCAACCTGTACAACATCTTTATGGAGAGGTCCCAATGTGGCCACAACTCCTTGTTGTTCCATAAAACTTTTGTGCTAAATAAAAATGTGTAAAGGTTTAGTGGGTTCTCCTGTAACCCATAAATCTAGGCCATGCTCCATTTTTTGAAAAGTATTATATACCTTGGCCCATTCAAGTTGGTTAGAAGAAAAATAAAGGAAGGCTTGGAATTGAACATCCCCAATAAAGGGGCTAGGATTAGCATCCCTTTCATCTTCCAAGAAAAAATTATGCAGGAATAACTCACAGAGAAGGCGTTTTACCTTCTCATCTTGTTCCTTGCAACATTGAATAAATTCTGAAGTGGTCTTGACTTCAGTATGCTTACCATCCCTGACAGCTTTAATATTCAGTAATAAGTATATCTCCAGTAAAAATAATGCATAATTGGTGGCTGGTGATCGACAAGACAAAACATCAAAATAAATAGAACAAATAGTTTCAGTTTTCTCCATGGCTTTTTGAAGCTGGTTCTGCACTTTCTTCACTTTCTCCTGTTCAGTTATGAGACTAGCAAACATCTCGTCCTAATTTGCAGTAAGTGTATCAAGTTTCTTTAATCATTCATGGTGCGTTTGTAAAGGTACCACTTCTTTTTGGTGTTGAGCCAACACCTCCTGGGTCCTTGTTAATTCATTTCACAATTTTAGGATAACAACTTCTCTTACCAGAGAGACATAATGAGGTGCTTCTGCTGTCTGACCTACATTGTCATAAGCTGTCACCGAATCAGCTTGAACAATGTTTTCCACAGTATCGGTTGTTTCTTGAGGAATGCAAAAATATATCTGAGCATTTTCTACAAAATCTGTTTGAACAACAACATTCATAACGTTCATAGAAAATTATGTTTGAGTCTCCATTGAACAAACACAAAGATTTTCGGTTTGAGTTTCAATATCGTTAGTGGAACATTTCTCTTTTTTGGTTCCAATGGTTTCTAATTCTACTTTCTACTTTGGAGCCTTATCCGCTTCCTTCAACTATTTTCTTAATATTCTAAGCATTTTCTTCAACTTCCTGTTATTTTTGCTCAACCTTTTCAGCCTGGCACTGTCTATCTTCTCCTCCTTATTTATGGGGTTTTTGATTGGAGAGGGAACAAATGTGTCCATTTTAGGTAAAAGAGAGGTTGTGCCAATGTTAGGGTCTTGTTCTAATGGAACATTATCTCCTGATTGATTTTCTGATTCAGAAACTCTTTCTGTATGAGTTTCTCTCTCAGGATATTCATCTATAGATGGAATTGGTTCCCCTTGTTTCTGAAAATCTTCTATTTCTTCAGTAGATGGAAAAATTTATGTGTGACTAGAACTACCTGCAGAGGAAGACTAGTTAAGGCTATGATATTGACCTTAGAAATGTTCTAATTGGCCTCCTTCCTCAAAGAGTGTTCCCAAATTTTCTAATACTCGGGCCACCTCCTCCTCATCGTCTAATGAAAAGGTACTTTGAGGGTTTGCAGGGGGTGTGTGAGACGACTGTGCTTCATCTATTGGGTTTGTGGTATACTGATGTGAGCTTTCCCTTGCAGAACGTCTCTATTTTTCTGGGCCATAGGCTAAGGAATAAGTCTTCCTTTTCCTTGCCCTCTTTGGGATTTCTACCTCTTAAGTCTGTTGTTCTAAGTCATCAATATTCCTATCATCTACCCCTGCCTGTGCATCTGGGTTTTCTTCTGATAGGGGTAAAGTACGATTTATAAAATTATCCCAAGTCACTTGCTGCTGGGCTACTTCATGAATAATAATGAGCTTAATCAATCCATGATGACTGATGGTAGAATGTGGATTTTTGGCTTTTCTAACCCGATTAGAAACATCATGCAATAAGGAATTTAAAAAGAATGACCGGTTAACTATGATTTTCTGTCTAAGAATTGCTAACAGTTTAAGTTGTTGAGGCTTTACCACATATCGACGACCATCGTAAGTGATGTATCTCTGAATGATGGTCTTTAGTTCTCACCATGGTTCCTTTAAATATGCGAGATGAACTCCTTTTCCTTTACATATCGGTTCTTCCTCTAGGTCCTTAAATATTGCGACTGCTTCATGCAATAGAACATGTTTGTTGGTCCATTTTACGCCTACTACTGGAAGTCCATTGACTTCAGCTATGACTGCTTCAGAAAATGCTATACTTCTGCCTTTTATAGTTGTGCACCCAATCTGCAAATTTTTCAGAAATTCAAGTGCTATTTCACTATGGAATCCCTATAATTTGACGAGGTATTGAAGCCAATCGGCGGGCTAAATAATTTCGCGAGCCTGTTCTGTTAATCGTAATATTGTAGGTTCATCGTGGAAATAATTTCCTCCAATGGTTTATGTGCTATTGTAGCCTAATTCGCACCTTGCATGCACTTTCTCACAGTTTAGACAGTTTGGAACAAAAACAAATAATTCATACAAAACTTTTGAATTGGGAAATGTTATTTTTATATAAAGACAACAATAATAATATTTGTCACATCAACAAGGTTTGGCAGAGTTCGGTAATTATTTCGCATGATGTCCCATAATGTATACCTGCCCCCCTCTAGTTAGAAAAGGGCGTCCACGTCCGCAGAGCATGGGAAAAGAGAAAAGGATGAGGTGGCTTCATAAATGCGGGAGGAAAATAGTCAGAGCAATAGAAATATGGCATTAAATAGTAAGAGCAGTGAAAACTATAAATCATAGAAATGGTTTAGAAAATGACCGAAAAAGGAATAAAGCAGAGAAATAATCATTACGAGAAATAATTTTCCTTTGGTGAAAAGGTATGACGAAGCTAACAAGCGATTAATGATATGACCATTGGCATCAATTAATCGGACAATATTAATGTAATCCACATAAAAATATAGTTTACCCTGCATATCGGTTAATACAAATATAAACACTATTCAAATGGTAAATTTGTCCTAGGAAATGAGTCAATAGGAAATAGTAGGATATAGAATAATTGACAATGTAAAATAGAACTTCAATACCACAAGCAGAGCCACTGATGCCGGAAGGCGTCTATAGCCTCGACAGGGTTGCTTTTTAACCCAAAAATGAGCCAGGATCCTCCATTTAGGATTTAGATGTTTTGTCCATTTCTACAAAGGGATCATTGTGCTGGCATGGTAACCAGGTAATCACAGTGATATTCACTAGGGTATAACAAAATGATTAGGCTGACTCATGATGAGACCTCCTGTCCTTTCGATAGTTGGACAGTCTGGAAGGTCGTTACCCTGGTGTGGTGGCTATTATCAGAATGTCACTTGTTAAGTTCATTATGATCATGGTAGGATGGCTCATGATGAGACCCCTTATCCCCTTTGAGAAAGCTTATATTATATTTTTCAAATTCATATTACAAGTGGAGGGAGGCTCATTAACTCCTTAAGAGTTAGGGATGGTGTGAGAAGTAAAATAACACCAATAAAAGTTATGCTTGTATTCCTATATCATTGTACCAAAGGGAATTATCAATTGAAAGTGTGAAGGATAAACTAGCATCGTATTGAGATAGTGAATCATTTTATGATATATCCAAAGAGGAGATATCCAACAAGTCATTAAATGGATGGACCATGTCAATTTCACAATAAAAATAATCATCAAAGGTTTAAAATCCATAATGTTGTTAATATAACTGCTTTTTCTTTAAATTTAGTGTAATTTTTCAGCCAAAAAGAAGATTTATATAGCAAATCATGTGAGAGAAAAAATGGTTTTCGATTTAGTATTGAACGAAAGTTGTGCGTATTTCGAAACAACAGCTTTTCATTTAACTGAACAACATCTGTTAATTTTACTAGACAACAACTGTTCACTCTATTGAACAAAAATGGTATGTGAAAGTAAATCAGAAAAAAGAAACCACAACTGTTCATTTTACTGAACAACAACTGTTCGTTTGACTGAACAACAACTTTTTATTTTACTGAACAACAACGGTTCACTCTATTGAATAAAAACTATTCATTTTTATTGAAGAACAATTGTTCATTTAATGGAACATCAGCTGTTCATTTTACTGAACATCAGTTCACTCTATTGAACAACAACTGTTCATTTTTTAGAAAAATAACAACAACCGTGAAATGCTCAAGCCAAAGAAAGGAAATAAACAACAATTTTTCACTTCGAAGGGAACAATAGCTATCCCAAGTACTGAACAACAACTACTAAAAAAATGACGTGAAATGACGATAAGGGAATGGCGGTTAGTTCGATTGTAAGCAACTGTTTCAAAGCAAAAATCCACACATTTATATAACAATGTTTTTTTCTTAAAAAAAAAACACAGAAATGGAAAATTATAAACTATCTATATAAGGAAAATATATACATTATTTACAATTGGAAAGAAATTATTTTCATGAAAGTAAGGCTGTCGGGTCATTACTCCCCGCAGCTAAAATTTGCATAGTGGGATCATTACATACCTGTTGGAAAATATAATCTTTGGTGAGTAGCTTGCGATAAAGATGTACCTAGTGTCCATTCACCCAGAAAGAAGAGCCAAACACATCAATGGTAGTCAGAATTATAGTGCCATTGTTGTGCATTTCTTGAATTTCATACAGGCCAAGACATCTTGTCTGTAATTTACCCAAAAAGTCTTGAAATCTAGAATCATAGAGGAGCGCCCAACCTCCTTCCCGAACCGTCTTATTTTTAATGATATTGTCATGCCACTTATCCCGTTGCTGCTGAATAATTGCTGTGTAATGTAGGGAAAGTAACCATGCTTCGTCTAATTCATTTATTTGTTGAAGTTGTTTAGTTTGGGCTTCCATCAGGTCCAGTCCCACTTCCTGGGCTGTTCTAAGAGTCTTTATTTCAAATTCTATAGGGAAAATAGGTTCTTTTCAAAATACAAGTTGGTAGGGGAATAGCCAGTAATACTTCGCCAAGTTTTGCGATAGGCCCACAAGGCCTCTGGAATTTTAGTAGCCCAGTCTCGCCTATGTGTTGAAACTGTTTTGGTCAAGATCACCTCAATGACCTTGTTGGTGCTCTCAACCTGCCCATTCGCCTGCGAGTGATATGGAGAAGTGACTCTATGTGTGATATGGTGGTTCCATAGAGTGGCTGTAATCTTATGTCCTACAAACTGTGGCTGCCCATATGTTATCACATCCCTGTGTAAACCATGCCGCACAAATAGCTCAAAAATGAAATTAATTATGATTTCTTCCATAACTTTTGGAAAGACTATTGTTTCTACCCACTTTGTTACATAGTCTGTAGCAACCAGTATCTAGGCCTTTTGGTTTGATGGTGGATTGAATGGGCCAACAAAATCCAATGCCCACCGTTCAAAAGGTTCCATTACCAATTGTGGATGCAACGACATCTCGTTGGACAGACCAGGATGACCCATCCTCTGTAAGCTAACACAAGCCTAGACATACTTCTTAGCATCTATAGTATTTTATGTCCAGTCCTATGATTTGCGAAGTGTCTGCTACAAGGCTCGTCATGGCAAGCCTTCAGGATGTCGTAAATATCATCTTCACGGATGCATCTACGTATTTTCATATCATATCCTGTGTGAAAAAGGTATCCAACAATCCAAGAAAATTGGGCATTGCATTGGAAAATCAACTTCCTTTTTTTAGCTGTCAGATGCTTTGGTAATTTTCCTACTGCAAAATAGTTTGCTACATCTGCATACCATGGTGCCTTAAATTCTACGGAAAACACATGTTCAGTTGGAAATTGATCATCTATGGCTAGCGGATCATTCGTTTTCAGAACCCAAGACAGAAAATCTGCAACTGGGTTTTCCTTCCCTGGATGGTATTTAATGGTAATGTAAAACTCCTACAAAAGTAACATACAACGGTTCACCCGCCCATTAGTAATTGGTTTATTGGACAAGTATCTAATGGCAGAATGATTAGTGTACATAAAAATTTGGTAGCCTGTTATATAAAGTCTAAATTTATTTATGGCATAAATGACAACTAAAAATTCCTTTTCTGTTACTATATAATTGAGTTCAGAAGAAGTGAGTTTTTTGCTGATATAATAAATAACATATAGATTTTTTTCCTCCTCTTTCCCAAGCACAACACCTATTGCTGTGTCTGACGCATTTGTAGAGATATGAAAAGGAACCTCGCAATTGGGTCCACGCAATACTGGTGCATTCGAGACTAAATTATTCAAATCTGTAAAAGCAATGTCACATTTATCAGACCATTTAAATTCAAAATTTCCTATTAAAGCATACAAAGGTGCAACAATTCATGAAAAATTCTTTATAAATCTGCGATAGTATCCTTCATATCCAAGGAAGGTACGTACCTCATTTTGGGTGCAGGGTATAGGTAGTAGGAGAATTACCTCTATTTTTGTTGGGTCTACCTGTATTCCATCCACAAAGATGTATTTTCCTAGGATTACGCCTTCTATCATCATCATGTGACATTTCTCGTTACTTAAACACAACCTGGTAGCGATGCATCGTTCCAGAACTGTCTCTAAATTCTGTAGCACTTGGTTGAAATCGTTCCCATATGGGGTGAAGTCATCCATGTAAAATTCAAGTCCCTCATTTATCAGGGCAGATAAAATAATGAGTATGGCCCTTTGAAATGTAGCTGTGGCATTGCATAAATCAAAAGGTAACACTCTATAGGAAAAAATCCTCCATGGGCAGGTAAAGGCAGTTTTGTCTTGGTCTTCAGGGGCAATTTGGATTTGGTTGTAGTTGCTGAAGCCATCAAGAAAAGAAAAGAATCGTTTTCCTACCAGCGTATCAAGAAATGGAAGAGGGAAGTGGTATTTTTGCGTGTCCTTGTTCAATTCCTTGTAGTCCACATAGATCCGTCACTTCCCGTTCTTTTTGGGAACAACTACCAGCGGAGAGACCCACTTAATATCTGAAATAGAATAAATTAAATTCACATCTAGCAAATTCTGCAATTCTTCCTTTACGATATCCTTGATATGTAGATTTAATCTCTGTTTAGGTTTCCGAATAGGACGACACCATTTTCGGTGTAGATGTGGTGTGTACATAATTGAGGGTCTATGCCCTTCATGTCTGGATAGTCCCAGGAAAAGGCCCCTTTATATTTTTGCAGAACCTGAATAAGATTTTGTTGTTGGTCACTGTCTAGATTATCATTAATGTTCAAAATATTTCCTGGTTAAATCTCAACAGGTCCGCTGTTATAAACAGTAGTTGTTGGTATATGCTGATCATCGACATCTTTCGAAGGGCCTTCCTGGGCTTCATTGTCAAGAATCACTTTCAACATTTGACATTTTACATTATTCCCAGTAGCTGATTGATTATTAAAATTACTAATTACATCATCTTTAGTCTGATTCTTGAACTCAAGCGCTTCTCCTACTATAAGAAGTGAACAAATATTTTCTTCCAGGTATGTGGATGGATGTTTATGAGTTTTCAGAATGGGTAGACTTGGCTTAGCAGGGGGATATAAAATAAGGTTTTTTACAACATTTCTTTTTGTAATGGTCATGCTACCAGCACGACAACCTATAAAAGCATCGACTGTTGCTAACCAAGGTCGAACCATAATTAAAGGGTGTCCATCTAATCGAATTCTTGGGTTGATAATTAGAAAATACACTGGGTATTCCCATGAGTCAACAAAAAAATAATGTCCTATAAATTTCCCTCGGGTTTAACGACTGAACGATCAACACATTCTAGCAAGGTAGTGGTCGGTTCCAGAGTTGTGATGCCGAGTGCCTCACAAGTTTCAACCGTTAAAATGTTAATGGCTGCACCTAAGTCGACTAGTGTGTTCAGAAAAGAGCGGCCATATATTTGAATTTTAACTATGGGATTCCATGGATATTCATATTTTACTGGTGTTTCCTTGCCTAAAAGAAGATCAGATAAAGTCCCTACCACATGGACGGTTAGTGAAGTTTTTGGTTTCCTTGCAGGTTTTTTCACACATACTTCTTTAATCATTTTAGCATAAATAGGAATATCTTGAATAGCCTGGAGGAGAGGAATTTTAATACATAATTTTTTGAGTTCCCCTAAGAGATCAAATTCTGGATAAAAAATGGGTTTGGGTATCACTAATCTTTCAGGGAATGGAGGAGATGTGATTATAAGTTTTTCAGGATCTTGCTGCTCGATTGTGTCTTCTCACTATTTTATTTATGTGTTATTCACAATCGAAGGTTTATTTATGGCTGGTGTTTCTATCTCATTTTGTTGCTGGTTTTTAATTTCCTCAAGGGTAATAATCCGTCCTGATCTCAGCCTAAGTTCGTTGCATTCCATTTTTTTTATTTCAGGATTTGAATTATCAACAATCTATATCAGCTAAACTGGTTTGTTATTGGGATTTGGATTTGGTTGAGTTGGTAGTTGGGGACGCATAATAGCCTGAGGATTTTGTTGCAATGGATACAGAGATGGTAATGTCAGTTGAGGTTGAGGGCCTGTCCCCATATGTGAATTTTTTATCCCCAAAGGTTGCTGCCAATTTGAAGACTAGTTTGGATTTTGTGAAGTGGAGGCAGGCCACTAGGAAGGGTGCGAATTGTTTTGTCAGAAAGGAGTATAAAAAGGATATTTTGGCCATCCAACATCTGGAAAAGGCTGGTTTGGCCAAGGTGACATAGGAAATGATTGGGACTGCCAATTAGAGAAAGGTGATTGGCCTTGCCTCGCTGTTCTAGAATTTTGTTGTCAATTAAATGGTGGAGAAGAAAAGAACAAAGATGGGTCTTATGACATACCTGTGGGTCGGGCTTGTGATTGTCGATGTTGGTTCATTAAATATACTGGTTATGTCTCTTCTTCTGCCAATTTAAAAACTTCTTTTAATCCTGGAAGTGATGGGAATTTCTTGGTGGCATGATCCTTAGTGTAGATAACGCACATTTGGACCATGTCCAACGAACATTCCCTCTGACTGTGCTTCTTTCAGCATTGTGGGCAGAAAATGGCTAAATTATGTTCTGCTACGACTTGTTTTTCTCTAGCTTGCAGGATGTCCAACTGTGTTGTGAGGTTTCCTAGGATATCGATTTTGAAATATTCTAAGAGATTGCCTATTTCTGTCCGAGTTACGCTACCACCAGAAGCTTTATTAATATCTTGTCCAGTTGACCTGATGTGCGTACTGCCTCGAGAGCACATGATACACAACTGAATAATGTCATCATAATTTTCTAGTTAAATATATCATTTTACCATTAAATTTATTTTTCTATCCATTCAACCTTCATTCATTTTATCATAGTTACTTTTAAAACATCTTTAGATAATGTAGCATAAGGAGACCTTTGTAAATTGTATTGAAACCGTTCAACATACTTGTCTAGAATTTCATTATCTTTTGCGGTCATATTAAAGATTTCATATTTCAAATCTCTAGTCCTGCAATAATCTTGATATTTAGTGAGAAAGGAAGTTTTCATTTGATCCCAAGAGTTAATAGTTCCTCCACCAGGCCCCATAAACCATCGCAAAGCTGCTCCCTTTAATGTAGAGGGAAATGGTTCTAGTTTATGGGGATTGGTGGTATAGTCATATCCCCTAGATAAAAATTCAAATTCAAATAGGAAAGCATCTGTATCTTCCAAGGTTAAACCATGGAAAGTAGGGATGTTCTGCAAAGGAATGGATTTCATGGGAGCATTAGAAACTGGGTTGACGATAGGATACTCCAACGTCGATTTTTGTCCCTGAGGATGATTATGCGCCATCTGGTCAAAGATGTGCCAATAACCTTTAGGAATCTCGTGGTCTGGAAAGTTAATTTGGACAGTACTGGTAGACAGATTTGGAAGGGGTATTACAACACTATCTCGATCTGGGATATCATGTATCTTTTCTTCAACTGAGATCTCAGGAGATCCAGGTTTTGGTGACTGTAGATTTGTTCCTACAACACCACTAGTTTCTCACTCTCCTTCTTGTAGATTGCACGAATTTCCTTCTTGTGAAGGGTCAGGATGCAAATTTCCTGTAGCCTGAAAGCTTTGTTCAGACCCTTTGGTTTTACTATGGATCTCGACGTAAGCTGCAAATGGTGAGCCTAATGCTTGAGGAATTACAGTAGGGCTTTTTATAGATATGGTCCAAGGTCCTATTGATGCCTGAGTATCTGCTTTTATTATGATTTCGTCTATAAAGGTCGATCTTCCAAGGGTCACAGATCCCTTGGGTTTGGTGGATTTAGGTGGTGGATTTGGATCTATTTCTACTTTTTTCTTCCTATTCATTCATAAGAACATATATTCATATCTGATCTTTATGCATTTGTTGAAAAGCGGGCTCTTGAGAAAGCATTTTACTTGTTGGTATGTAGGTTATTAACTCCCGTTTTCAATACCCAAGTCTTTCACAGCGATAAAAAAATAAAAAATAAATCACTTTTTAACACTCTCCTCGACAATGACGCCAAAATGTTGGTGCACTAAGATGACTATGAAAATCAATCTTAATACCTACATTAATTATCAACTAAGGATACGTCTATTTATTTCAAGGGTGTTGGAACTATCTATGCAAGTGAGATCAATGGCTATTTCAGAATAAAATGATTCTAAATCATTGCAATAACTAATCTCTAATTCTCGAAGTTGAATCTAGAATAATTCAAAAGAAAATCTTAACGCATTTGCAAACCATAAATCTTGATCTAATCTCAACTGATTTATAAAGAAACTGAATCCAAACACATGAATTGAGGAATCACACTTAAAGAATTAATGCTTGATATTAACAATAATTTATATATGATGAAAAGAGAAATTACTGTAGATGAACAACAATCAAATATTCAAGTCTTTAATTAAGAATGACAATAATTAATCACTCAATATTTATGATAGCATCACTCGAAAAGAACAACAATTAAATGTAATTCTTGAACTAATATTAACAATTCATTAAAGAACAATATGCAATTGTAAAAGTAACAACATCTAAGATTTATCCGAAAAGGTAAAGGTAAATTATAAAAATGAATTCCAACATCATGCAAAAATCGAAATGATTCAATTCCACGGGATACAATAATTAATAATCTCTGAAACAAAGGAAATGATTATGGCACAAAAGAAGCAATGAATCACCTAGCGACCGGGCCCAAAGCTTTCAGAAGTTACTTTTGAAAATACTCAGAACATGATTACGAAGAAATAACTATTTTTCTCATTAATCACAGTAGTAAAGATACAACATCACGGTAGTGAAAATACTCTGTCTTCAATACAAATAATAATGTCCAAACGGAAGTTAAAGCTTAGAAATTAACAACCTTCCTCTTTTTCACCTATCAGCCTTATATAACCTAATGGTAAACTAATATATGAGAGAAAATCCTCAGGATCAGGAGATCCTGAGTATTTCGCAATGAATAATTGAATTTTCACCATAAAATTAGCTCGATTCTCCTTTTCTTTCGCTAGCCCGTGCGATCAAGAAGTAGTCTTTTTCCTTTCTTTGGCCGCTGCTGTTCCATCGATTGAACAACACTTGTCCAATTTTGATTTCTATACATAAAGGCAAGAACAGTTAGTTTTTATGCTAAAATCATACAATTTGTTGACAATTGATTTTATTCAACTTTCACAATATTTTCTTCTAGATTATTCACAAAAACAAAGATAAATACATAAAAGTATATGATTAATCAAGTTAATATGAGGATAAAAACATACCTTTTCTATGACTCAACACCAACCTCTTAGTCACAACACATGGTGCAGTTGTAGTGAGCAAGCCATCAATCCTTGTTCACTAAAGTTCCCCACTGTGTAGAACACTTTCTCATTTCTCGCCCTCCTAGTGCATGGTGTAGTTCTAGTCGGTAATGGAGCTTCCCTGCACCCTTGCAGAGGAAAATTGTTCTATTCATTCTCTTTGTTTGCATTGGGAAATTGCAATCCCTAGGCCCCTAGTCACTTCCATCTACACTTTACACACATTATCCTCTCTCTTTCTTGCCCGAGCACAGTGCACATTTCTAGTTCATAATCACTCATATATATCCTCCTGTAATTGCACACTGCAACCAATCAAACCTCTTCCTCTCAGCTTCTGCACATGCCCACCACAATCACCCTCTTCCATGAGAAATGTAGAGGTGTAATAGAAGTTTTTTGGACTGATATTTCCTTGTCATGAGTGAAATTCACCTGCAAGTATACCATTTTGATATGGCAAGGTGATGCTCAAGGTATATATCAAGGAGAGGCTACAATGAAGCACTTTTGGAGAAGAAATACAAGAAGAACCATCATGAATATTTGAAGAAATCTTGCACCATGATAGAGTGATGGCATCTCATGTTTTCTTGGAAGGTTCTAGATCTGATCCAAACCATTTGGAGAGTGAAAATGAAGTATATATCATATATATTATGATCATTGAAGACAAAGCAATAAATAGAGGAACTTGGCATTGCTACATCATCATGAATCTCCATGTCACCATTGCTAAGACATGGCTTCTACAAGTGTCATCAAAATTTCATACATGTCAATGTGTCTTGCCACATCATTTTTCGAATGTAATTATGTATTTTCAAATAAGTAAGAAAAATTTAAATGTGCAGAAGTCCAGGAGTCACTTGTGGAATATGAAAAGGCACATATGGACCAAAGAGTCAATAGAAGTTGAAAGGTCACATAGGAGTCCAAGAGTCATGAGGGTAACTCAAGAGTCATAAGGGATATGAAAGGTCACTCCCTTTTTATAAAATAAACCTCATAACTCAATCAAGGGGATAATTTGGGGAATTTTGAGGTCTAAAATAGGCTTCCTAAGGAAATTATAAAATAATAGTGTAAATATTAAAATAAAATTAGATTACATCATGAAATTTTAGAGGGAAAGAAGAAAAAAACTATTTTTCCAACACGTATTTTCAACTTATGTCCCTATGTGGTTACTCGTTGGATGCATAATTTGATTCCTCATCCAAAGAGTACCCATGTTTCATACTTTCGATGGACCCTACTACACGAAAAATGAAAAATAATGAAAAACATGATTGCAATCACATTTTTTTCATGTATTTTTCATTTTTCATGTAGGAGGGTCCATCAAAAGTATGCAACATGGGTACTCCTTGGATGAAGAATTAAATTTTGCATCCAATGAGTACTCCCGCTCGAAATTTGAGTAAAGACTTAGGAAGATAAGTTGAAAATACGAGTTGAAAAAGTAATTTTATTATTTTTTAATATTTTTACTTTTTTACTCCAAAACTGGTGAATCATCCCCCATGGTTGACATCATCATCTTGAGTCCTATTGGTTCCTATAAAGTTCATTTTTGTTGTAAATTTTTCTTAGGAGGCCCATTTTAGACCTCAAAATTCCCCTAATGTTTTGAGAGTTTTATACTTTGGAGAGCTAGCCTTGGCTTCTATAGCTTGGCATAGGAGATAAGATCATTCTTTGGAGAGGCAAGAAGTGACTTAATGTTCCACTAATGGAGCTAGTGGCTCACCATTGTAACTGTGTACTTGGATATTTAACTTAATCATCAGAAGTTTGTTGATCCAACACACTTTCAGGCATGTATCATGAAAGTTGTAAGACTATTGTTTAGATGTTTGCAGTATATATTATATTCATATATACTAAATAAATTGAACTACTTCATTGGATTTTGTGCTTAACTTGTTGGAAGTGTGTTGCATTTTTTGTAATGGCTGTTATTTCTATGTGAACTATTTATCTAGATAAATAATGAATATTTCCTTAATCTTTTGTGCCTCTCTAAGGATAACACTATTACTTTACTTTTAGAGACTCACTCTTGCCTCCATTCTCGTGAAAGCCTCCTTTTACAAATTGAAATTTGTGTTTCTTATTGTCAACTTGCTTACTAATTTCAAAGGTTATGTGCATACTTTCTTATGTTTTCATTGTAGCCAAGGAAAACCTTAAGTTATGGTGGCTATGTTGATGCTCCAGATGGGGCTCCTACTCCTAACGGTGTGAGGTCTAATTGGGACTTGACATAGGGGAGACCCCCTGTATGTTGGTGGTATCTAGCACCGTCAAAATTCTGGTGCTATAAGGAGGGCCTAATGAAAAGTTGTGTCTATTGAGTATGTTTTCAACCTCTAATATTTAATGGCTCATTCCCAAATCATAATATCAAGATGTTTTTCCAAGGAGCTTTATCTTACCATCCCCACAGAAATTGTTCATAACTTGTCTCAATTTAAGTTTTCTAGTGAGGATGAATTAACTATCCTTGAACATCAATTTTGATTTATTATTTTTTGTCTCTCTAATGGAATTCATTGTAAATAAGTTCAGAGCACATTGTTCACCCTCACACTTGAAGTTTGAGTCAATAAATGGTATCATACATTACCATCTACTTATATTCATACATTTGAGCAACTTGTTAAGGAGAGTTTCGTGAAATATTTGACAAGTATGATTATCAAGATGTATGTGACAAAATCAATCAACTTAGAATGAAATCTGGTGAATCTTTAGCAGATTTTCTTAACCTGTTTCTTCACCTTTGTTATGAGTTTCTTGGAGAATATTTTGACTATAATTTTATTAGTGAAAATTTTAGAGCTTGATTCTTCTCTTCGTGAAATATTTTGAATCTGAACCCTTGGATGATCATGAGACACCCCAAATATATGAGGAGGAATCCACTATCCCTTTTGTTCCTTGTCCTCCTTTTTTCTCAATACCAATTTGGGTGCCTCCTTATGATTATGTTGAAGCTAGATTTCTAATCCGTCTTCTGCACCTTCAACTACTCTCCATGATCTGGATTCTATTGAAGAAAACTTGGAATGGTTCAACAACTACAAGGAGTCGAAGGTGAAGGTTGATCCTATGATTTTTCAAAGTCACGTCAATATGCATAACCCAAATCTTGAATCTAATTTGATTGAAAGTATGGTTTCCTAAAGGGATACTCTTCCTCTACCATCCATCTCTTCTAATTCCTTTTTCCTTAGTCTGCTTGATAAACCTACTTGAACTCTTAATGATGTTCGACATTTTGTTCCAAGCAGTGATCAAGAACAAGGTAGTTTCATTTCACATTTATATGATCAAAGTGTTGAATATATGTCCTATCTTTCTTCTCTCTTTCAAGATGATTATTTTGCATTTCTACCTAATCACTGATTTTGTGACCTTGATAAGATGTCAAATGATTCTAAACCCTTCTTTCAAGTTGAGGCTTTGGACAACCATCACCTTTATATCCATGTTTCCATTAATACATGTGGTGATGAGTGCCCAAGTAAATGGTATGATATATTTTCCTCTTCATAGGAATTAAATTGAAAGGTATCGATCCAAAATTTGTTTCTCATAGTTTACAATATCCATTTGTGGATTGGGATGATATTTCAGTTCAAGATGCTTTTGAAATATCTTTGTTCCATACATCTTCATATGAAAAACTTGATCAGGTAAGTTGTAAGGTTTTTTAATATTTGGTATACCTTGTTGGAGAAAACAAAGGTCAATCTGAATGTCACATTGGTATGTCTTTCAATGACTAATATGCTCATGAAAATCATCTCATATAACATAACACACATATTGATATGTTGTTCTACAAGCTCAATCTGATTTAGTTACAACTAGTGTTTGATAAGTTTTTTATACCAACAATATCTCTAAATCCTTTAGATATGTTCAACTGTAAATATTTCATGAGTCAAGAGGAAGATGTTGAAACCCTAAATGATCAAGGGAGTTTTCCCTATTGATACATGTAAATGCTCTATCAATCAAGAATCTAACATGCTTAATATTAAATCTGGTAAAACCAGTGGCATTAATATTGTCTTTACTGATACATTTGACGATAGTGGCACATATCTACTTATTGATTTTTCTAAGCCACCCAAATTTGACGATCCATCCAGAAAATTCGATACCCACCAGGAAGTTGAGGAACTTCATCCCCTGGTGTTGGGATCTTTGAACTAAGTTGGATCCATATTTTCACACATAAGTCTTTTCTTAACACTCATCCACTGGATGTGATTTTATTCTTGAAGGAATTTCCTCATTTTCAAGTTAAGTCTCCTACTCTTCAAGATAGACTTTCTGATCAGATAAAGGATTCTTGTTTGGTTAGTCCTTCTTCATGTGAATCCCTTGTATCAGACCCAGGATTAGAGAGCACATATTATACTGATCCACATAGTTTCAAAGCATTTAAGTTTTATTATCAATTCAAATGTCATTTTTGGTTGGCGGATTCCTCCCTGTCAAACTCTTACGAGATTGATTGTCTTCTTATCTCCCTTATGCATGTTTTGAAGATAATAAAATTTCTAGAAAAATATCTCTTATTGAATAATAACAAATTCTTGAGTCATTCAATGGATCAAAACACTTGTGTTGATATGAATACTTGGTTTGATTTGACACTTGTTCCCAATATTTTGCGAGCCTGGTATCCTTATTGGTTTCTTAAATTTACAATGTCATTGATTTTTTTTAATGTCATAAGCTTCCATACTGCTAGAATAATATGTAATTAGATGCAAATGAAACAAATGGAAAATCAATAATATTGTATGTTAATCGACCAATCTGATCATAATACTAGCGTTAAAAACTATTGCTTAATCAATAATTTTCTCACTAGGACATATGATGATGGTTTTTTTCACATCAATTGATGTTGTGGAGTCTATTGAACTTCACAATTCATCACCTCACGGTTCATATAATTGTCAGATAATTGAGGATCTTCAACATGAGATAATGGTTATGTCAGACCCTCACCATCGTGACAAGATTTCTAAATAAGATTAGATCGAATTCACCTCTGAAGATTCTCTTTTCCATTCAATTACGTTAATTGAAAATTTATTTTCTCATGTGTTTCATGGTTTTCAAATTGGTTGTTTTGAATATCGTGATCCACTTACTGAATGGTTAGAGAAATATTTCCTATCAAGCTCCATTGCAAATAATAAGTTTCGATATTTCTTGATGTTTGCAAAAACTGAAAGCATGAATGGATTTACATTCACAATCATCCTTCAAGTTTTGTATGATCGAAATTTCAATCAACAAGGTAAAGTTCGAGACTAGCTCAAACCAATCAGTATGGCACATCTTTCTGATGATTAGCAAGACCTTTAGTTCATGTTTCAAGCTTTTCAAGTTTTCATATTTTCTTTTGTGCATTGATTTATATCGCTTTTGATCGTTAGTATCTCCGTGTTTGTAGGTTGGGAGCAGTTACTGTGGCTATATTGGAAATTTCATTACACTTAGCCCTGACCTTCTTGTTGGTTAGGTTAGGAGTAGGTATAATTGCATTTTAGTTTCCCTTGTATACTCATCCTACACTTTCTCTCCTTTAGTCTTTCCTTCATTTTCTAATTTTTGTCTCACATGTTTCTTTTCACTTCAGTTCTATATTTGCTTGATTTTTTTTAAAGTAAGGCTAAACTATATTAAAATCATAAAAGAAAATTTAAAAAGGCTTTAGGCAGAGATGGCAAGCAGTGCTTAGCCAATCCCTGCCTTGGTAGTTTCAAAATAAAACATTTTTGGGGATGCCTCCTGGGAGGAAACCAACCTCTTAATAGCGTCATACAACCTTGATTACAAAACATTCAGTGACACATATAAAAAAAATGGCTGCAGTATGTCCCGAGTTGACAAAAAATAGAGATGAACCCATCTACAGAGCAGTCATGGGGTTCTTTCATCATCCTTTGTTGTGGGTTCCTCCTCCTCAATAAGACATCCATATTCCCTTGCAGTGGCTTCCTCCTCAGCTGTGAGCTCATGCAAAGGCTTAGGAGGGGCCACGCGGAGGATGGGAGCAACAAAGTACTCTGCATCTAAAACTCTGGTCCATATGCCATCCGAATCCATGATCCAAACATCTGTCTCCTTCTCCGCAGGCTCATGAAAATGGAGCGACTCGATTTTCCGAAGTGTGGGCGGCTCAGAGTGCACTATGGTAGATTTCTGGGGCATCTTCTGCCCTTAGGCTTCTCCAGAGTCAAGAAATTCTCACCCTGGGTGCTGTCAGGCATTTGAGTAGCCTGCCTTTCATGAATTCTTGATGAGGAGCCTTATATGGATTCCAGGCGCTGGTATTGGCCTCGGTGATAGCGCCCCGAGAACGCGCCTCTGGAGCTGCCCCTGATGGGCTTTTGACATTGGCGTGGGGCCATGGAGAGGTTGTCGAGCAGAGAATTGGTAGCTGACTGTGAGTCCAGGCCGAGCGCCGGGGGAGGGGGGGGGGCTGGTGCGCATCAGGGGGGTGCGTTGCAGAGGACTCACAGTAGGGGGAGCACGCAGTAGGGATGTCAATGGAAATGAAGGTGCATAGGGCAAGATGGAGTAGCAACAAGATGGCGAGGAGAGTAACATCGATGGCTCTCGGGACCAACTGGGGCAGCAATGAGATGGATGAATGAGGAGCTTTTGTGCCTTTTGAAGGCATGTGGCATGGGCACAATGGCGGTGAGGGATAGTCCAAGTGTGTTTGCATATGATACGAAGTGTGGCAAGAGGCCAAGTGTGGTAGAGCGCTGGTAAAAGTCATTGGTGATTTGAGGTTCCGCATCATGTTAGAGCTAGAGTTGTAAGGTGACGTCATCCTGAGCATGGGAGGAGCTGTCCTCGCGCGATCTGGTTGTGCCACCTGCATCTAGTGTATATTTTCCTGTTATTTTGATCTTGTTTTGTTGATTTTTATGTATTTTATTTTATTTATTTTTTAATAATATCGTGCATGAAAATTGCTCTTGTTTTTCTTGAAAGTCAATGTGCAAAAACATGAAAAGGGTAATTGTGATGATGGAATGCTTGGCTAATCTATTATCCTCTTCTCCATTTTTGGTTTATATATCTTTAAATTCAACGATGTCTGAATGAAAAATATGCTTTGTTTTAGACATAAATCCTTTGGTATAACTATGAAGCCCCTATATTTATTATGATATTAATTATAACTCATCCTTGTATTGAATGATATTTTGACCTGTCAACTCAATTGAGTAGAGAAGGGAAATGAGAAAACGTTAAATGAGCATATCCGTTTCATATATTTTTCAAATCCTTTAAATAAGGAACAACCTCTCCTGCTCGTAAAATAAGTCGATATCCCTCATCCACCCCTGTACTATAAATTTTAATAAATGCTTCAAGCATATCTCTTGAAAATAAAATAAAAGAGTGAAGAAGAGAAAGACTTCTTGCGTAGATAGGTGAAGCAAGCAACTTCGACGGGGTACTGAACAAGCTTGTTGGTAGCAAAGCAATGCTTGTGATTCCTTGAGGTGACTCCGTTGGGGTATTGAACATGATTTCTAGAAGTGGAGAAACACCAAGGAATGTGCTTAAATAAGATTATAAAAATCTTGGTATACTTCTTATCCTTCTACCCTATCAAAACAATTGAGGTATGCCTAGTCTTGTAAATGTGTTTGAAGCTGAGAAAGGAAAATAAGAGACTATATCTTAAACTGTGATAAGTGGCAAAGCCAGGGTAATATACATGGAAAATAAAGAATTACTGAAAGACTAATACCATCCAATTAAGGATAATATATAATCATAGAATCTAGAGTTCTACTAGTGTATCGTTGGGTGATGATGTTGCATCAAAAACCCTCCAAAATTTTTCCTACACTCGAATTTTCGAGCCTACCGAGGATCTTACTATCTATTGTTCCATGTGAATATAGTCACTTCATGGTTGTTTGATTCTAAGTAACATATTCACTTAATCACACATGCTTAGTCCTTAATGTATCCATAAGTATAATTATTTTTATGCAATCTTAGATAGGCATTGTGCATTCCTTGAGAGTAAGGCTTGCACAGTCTCTAGAAATAGTTCTTGTGTAACCTTTAAATACAATGTTTGTGCAATTCCTGATGACAGTTCCTACCTGATTCATAAGGATAGTACGCCGTAAAACCTATGTCAATATTTAGTGCACACTCTCCATTGATAGTCTCCCTCTCACTTTGGTTGCAATTGTACTACTATTCCTGTGAGTTTTCAAACTGGATCCACCTTCTCTTCCAACAATATGAATATTCAAATTGAATAACCTACTATTGTCATATCATTGTCAATATCCTGTCATGTATCGTCAAAAAATTTGCTTCAATCTGTTCATCTATATGGTTACAAATAACTCATCCCAAAACCTACTTCTAACATGTACGCAAAACCATTGTAACCTACTAATAAGATATCAAAACATATAACAAAGATTTTGATCATACAAGATGTATCAATAAGGCTTGCTAATGGAAATGTTCACATATGAGCCCTGATCATTGTGCTTATTTTGGAATCCATTTTGGACTAAAACTAAGCCCAAAAACTCCCAAAAACCATTTAAAACCATATATTAAATTAAATTCTATACAAAATGCCCTTTTCAAGGAGGCCCTGTTATACAAAATTCCCAAATTTTAGCAATCGATTTTACAAAACGTCTACCTATGGATTACTTATCATTCAACAAAATGAGTGTCAGTGGAAAAAGTAAAAGTAATTTATAACTTGAAAATCACTGAGGCTCGAATGTGGGTCTCATCCAACACATCACTGATGCACAACCAATGTACCTGTGTGGATTTACTTGTCACACCATGTCACAAACTTCATTTTATTTCATTGATTATCCTTTCAAGGAGAGCATGTCAATATTCAACCTAAGGTCGAGTCATTTTCAAAATTAAATAGTATACCTGTCATGTATTCTGACTTATAACCAATGTAGTTCCTTTGACTTTCAAAGCATTTTCCTCTAGGCTTGGTTTAGGCTTAGACCAATAAAAATATGGTGCCCCTTAAGCTCGACCAATACTATAACAAATCACGACGCTTCTTTGGACTTATCTAATACTGTATAACTTGTGAAACCTCTCAACCGAACAATAGTGAATAACAACACCCCATTGGGCTTGAGATACAATACAAGGTTGATGCCTCTTTGACTCAATCGGCTAATGTAATTAGATAACGTCACTCATTCGGGCTCATCTGCATAGTCATTAATGCCCCTTTTTCAAATAACAATGAATATAATGCCTCTCCAGGATGGAGTTTCAATACAGATGTGATGCCTTTTCGGGTTCATTCAAATGCTAGTAAGTTGTGATAGTTCTTGGGCTATCAACGTAGTTAGAGAACGAAACCCCTCCAATATTGGGAAAACAACAATGAAAAAAAAATGTAATCAGAGAATAATGTCCTTCTAGGCTTGGGAAAATAGTAATTAAAAAACAATATAATCAAAGAACAATACCCCTTTGGGCTCAAGTAACTGATAGTGAACAAAAAATATAATCAAAGAACGAAGACACTCAAGCCACTAGCAATGAAAAAACATTGTAATCAAATAGTGATGACCCTCCAGGCTCAGGCAACCAGTAACTCGAGCAACCAATAGTGAATACTTCTCTAGACTTGGGCTGAAAATGTAATAAGATGCCGGTGCCCATTAGGGCTTACACAACCAACAATGAAAAAACATCGTAATCAAAGAATGACGCTGCTCTAGGATCAAGTAATAAACAACTCAACCAACCAACAATGAATACTTATTCGAGCTCATCTTGTAATAAAAAAAAGTGTGTTCCTTGACGCTTAGGAAAACAACATAATCAAAGAACAATGATCCTCTGGAATCAACCAACCAACAGTAAACATTAATTCTTTTGTCTCTGTTGTAGTGTATTTGGCACATGGGCGGACGAAATACACTGTGCTTAGTAGGGAGGCTGCTTTTCTACAAGCAAGTCATAGGTCAAGTTGGTTTTTCAAACATTAGTGGAACAAGTTCAACATGTAATAAGCTAAGTTAAATTAAACATAACATTCTACATAAACAAAGAAACAAAAAACAAAGCAAGATGCATAGGAAACACGCTCAATAGAGAAAACACACTAATAACTCAAGAATGGATATCTCTCTCCCTTTATTGGGTGCTGGTGGTAGTAGAAGATAGAATACTAAATCTCTTGTAGTGGATCCTTCGAGCTTTAGAGCTCCAATATCCAAGACAAAGGGGTCTCTTCCCCTCAAGATTTCAACAAGCCTCTCTTCCCTCTCAAAGGATGGTAGATCGACGGACATGTGGTGAACTCTTATCTCTTGGATTGAGGTGTTGGATGGCCAACAACTGAATCCTTCCAATCCTCTTACTGTTGGACAACACAAGCTGGTTTGCTGAGGAGAAATTTGGCCAACATAACAATGTGTCTCCCATTTCTCTTCCCATGGCTGGATTTTATAGACAAATTTCAAATTTTCCCTCCCTCTCTTGGTACAAGATGGATGTTGACACAAGAGTGGGGGTATGATTCCTTTGTGTGCTACACTAAAGCCTCAAGGTGGCTCCAAGGAGGTTGTACTTGGCTAGCTTGAGTGAGAATCTTTTTCTCCAAGTGTGCCAAGTGTTCCCAGATGCTGAATTTCCACATCCTCAGGTCCCCTAGGCTATTCGAGGGATAGCCGCAATGTTCTTTGTGGCTATCGAAGGAAAAACCGAAATGATCACCTAGGGTCAGTGCTTCCTATGCGCGGTCCAAAAAATTTGGTTGCTTAAAATTTCAGCTCCTATAATGTATTTCTTCCCTGGAAATATTTATTTGTACCTTTTTCTTGACATTTTCTAATGTCTTTTTCTTGTATGATTTTTCAGTGTTAACAATCTCAAACTAATATCATTAACAAACCACTAACTAATTGCACCAATAAACTATAGACACTGAGTTATTTATCCACTACATGAGTTCATAATGTATTCAATGGTATGATATGGTGCTCAGTCATATATATTTATAATCAATGATGTGGACCCGGGTCTAGGAAGGCCAACCATAATACCTGAGGCTCAACCAATTCTAGCACAGATAACTCAAGGCACTCAGTCTTTTACCTCATATGGACCAATCCATGTGACCCGGTTCTAGGGGTCCATGGCTGATTACATGATGACATCACAATGACATCATTGTGCCACATGGAAACCCATGAAGGCTTCCATGTGTCACCCATATTTGAGCCATTGACCAAATAGAGTGCTCAAAATTATTCTACCACGTGGAAGTGCTTGGTGGTGCCACGTCAACATGTTGTTATCTCCAACTAACATCATATTTTTTTCCTTATCATCCTCTGCCACGTGTTATATCAAGAATGAGCCATGGTGGATGTTAAATATTGTGCAATTTCATCCATATTTTATCATTCAATTATGTGGTCAAGTGTTGAAGTCGTTTGATCCAGGGAAGATGCACAACCTTTAGTTGTGTTAAATTTTTGGCAAGTTTCCTTGATCTAGACTATAGATCCACCCGAGATTTGTGCGCTATTTAATGCATCAAAAACTGGGGTTTTTTCACTATAGTTGTAGACCCTCAAAAAATTCTTATTTTCAAAAGGAAATAACTTCTCATATAGGAGGAGTTTTTTCAAAGTGGGATATACCATTAGAAAGGTCTTGACAAGGGCTACACAAACATGTTATTTTTAGAATCATTAGGACATCATAACCATATAAAAACTTAATAAACTTAAATATTCATTTGACTTCACATAATGATGGAATGCAATCTATCCAACTATCATATTGCTTCCTTTGACCCATGAATAATACTAATGCTATCTCGGTCATCCCCTTTGACATCAATGACACTTGTTATCATCAATGACAACACTATTTGAAACATCACTGTCGTCTTCAAAATTATCTTCCTACTTGAAATATTTTATCAAGAACTCTAAGCTATAAGCTCTTAAAATTCCTAATAGTGCTTAACTACAAACTTTTACCACTTTTAGAATTTTATTTTTGAATTTCCTTCATTTTTACCTATAACTTATAGATCTCTATTTCTGTTTGGAAAGCCATATATGTTCTAAAATTTCCTAAATCCCATGGTTCCCCATAAAATCTACAATAAATCAATGGACTCTTAGGACTCCATGGTTTCCCAAGTGTTTGTATAATAAATATGGGAGGAATGACCTTTATTTTGTGAAAACCTCATTAGTCAACAACAAGTCAAGTTCAATAAGATATATAGGCATAATTAATGCATAATTTGGTGAATATATTTTAACAAATCATCACGCATTTTCAATGGGCCTTGTCGTAGCCTAAAAATCAACCCATTTTTCACCAAGGGATTTTTATTATCGACAAAGCTTCAAACAAACATTACATGATATATCCATAAATTTGACAAGCTAGCTTCTTGGATCGACATCATGGAAGTTTGTTTTAAAACCTAGTCAAACATGAAAAAGGCTCCAACGCTCATCATTAAAAAATAATTCAATCACCTTATCCATTGGACCCTTCCATGAGATGGTGGAGTATGATTTCACTCATATATTATGCCATGAAACTAGGCATGACATAATATTATCCCAAGGATTCACATTATGATGGCTACTTCCACCTATAGGTTGTGCATAGAGAATAATATATACAAACTCACCTCCATTTCCACTTATACTTATCCATTTGTATTCAATGGTAGAGCCATTGTTAAAAATGTCCCCCTTAAATTCTTGTTATTGTGTGTTATTTGAAAACTTAAAGAAGACAACAAAGAGATTTACCTCCCTCTAATATAAAACAAATTATTGACTCATACACATGTATCTAACAACCAAAAAGCTTATATTTGATTTAGAAGATACAACATTCCACTAAGCTCATCTCAATTCTTCCCTACCTAAAGTTTTTAGGTCCCTATATTACTAGTATAGTCCCTTATTGTGGTTAGTGTAGCCCCCTTATTGTTATTGTTGTACCCTTTTAATCCCCAAATTGTTATTATTGTGCCCCATAAAATCCCACTATTTTTATTGTTGTGCCCTTACATTATTATTGTTAGGTCGACTAGGATTATATTGTGACCCCATGGAAGCCTATATATAGAAAGGAGGTTTTGTCATTTGTATCATCCAAGAATTGTTCATTTATGTAATGTAAAATAGGTTTCCCCCTCGAAGAGGCTTATTTCTAAGTCGTTGATCTATCTTTTCTTCTATTTTGTGAGTTGGGTTCATAACATTTGGTATCAAAGCCTTTGGATTCTAGGGTTTCGCTGTTTCAAACAAGTCATTGTGGAATTTTTGTATAAATTTTTTGCTACGAATTTAAGATGATGAAAAAAAAACCCATTTGAGCCAAACTACTAGGGAACATTGTGTAAAAATTTCATACCTTGGTTCGCTATATGTTCAGATATATGATCTAAGGGAGTTAGGGATTTTGCATGCTCTAGATTTTCATCTCAAACAGGTGGCCGAGGGAAAATCGTCATAAATTTCGTTTCAGACATTGGATTGGAATTATGTAAAAAGTGGCCAAAAGCGAATGGAATGTAGTTTATCTTGTATCAATTTCAGAGCTAAAGGATGAAACTATAACACGTGGCACACTGTACAAGTTCGCTCTACTGAACGAATCCATAATTAAGTTATTGTGGGAGGTTGGGCATAACTTTGCCTTGAATAATCCAAATCAGGTCTGACCCGTGGCATTGGAAAGAAGGCTCAGAGGGCTCCTACAGGACCAAAGCTAAAATATTTGGGATCCGAAATCACAGAGATACATCAGTTTCAATATCGAGCTTCTCAAATGCAAGAAAAAGGTATGTATGTTTTTTTAAAAGTGCATAAATTTTGTTTGAAAAAATAGTTTGAAGTGATTCCAAGGGCATATTGAAGCACATATAGTAGTTTTTGGCTCTATAATGCCTCCCAGAAATAATTCCACACCCGTTAAGCCCTTAGAAAGCTCTACTATAGCGCATGAAGATGAATAAGTGCAACATGATATATCAAAATTACGAGACTGTGTGCAACAAATTTCGCTCTAAAAAGTAGCCAAAAATGAAATGGAAGCTAAAATGGATGGTTTGAATAAAGGAATAAAAGCTAAGATGAATGGTGTGGAAGCTAATATGGATGGTTTGAATAATGGCATGGAAGCTAATATAGATGGTTTGAAGAATGGCATGGAAGCTAAGATCGATGGTATAGAAGGCAACATGGAAGATTTGAAAAAAGACATGGAAGGTTTGGAAAAGTTGCTACAAAAAAAGCTTCCTAATGGTGAAAAGGTAGTAGATGAAACTCATGATGAGAACAAAATAAATGTTAATCGTGATTTCATAAACTCTAATGTTAACACCTATAATATACTACATAATCTAGGATGACTTTCATTATGTTGTAACATTTTCTTGTTAAAATATTTTTGGAAACTATGGTCTAGTCATGAAATCCATCCAACATCCCATCATAGTTAATTATACCACATATAATATACTACATAATATAGGATGACTTTTATTATGTTGAAACATTTTCTTGTTAAAACATTTTTTCAAAAAAATATTGAAAATATTTATTTTCTCACTTTGAAAAAAGTTTAATATATAAATTTATATTAATAATTTTTATATATTAAACTAAATTTTACAATTAATATCATTTTATAAAGTTTATTTACATAAATTAATAAAGAACTTTTTGACTAGGGTGCAAGTTCCTTTCAATGACTTCGTTTCATGATCAAGGATCAACGAGTATAAATGAAAAGTGGAACCCTCGACTCATTCAAAATTTAGTCTAGGGGGGTTAGTGATTTTTTGTTTTGAATAAACTGCAAAAAACATGTGTCAATGCCTGGTGAAAAGCAGAACCCCCCACACTCCCCCTATTAGTTTCTAAAACCACTACACCCCCCTACTAACTGCTTAACCACCACCCCCCAGTAGTTTCTAAAACCACTACACCCCCTGCTAACTGCTTATGGTTTTTTTTGTACCACTTTTCAACATCAACACACAACCCTGTCATTTTAGAATTTTCAATGAACATGGTAAAATATATTATGTTTGTATCGTTAAATGGTCATTATGTTTATGTGTACTCGATCATGCACCAATCTACCAAATCATCTTGACCTTCCAAGTTGGCACTTCCTTATATATCACGACTCATATTGTGTAATTCAAGTAGTGTTATAAGTAAATGCATCTCCCACTCATTGTGTGCAATAATGATTGTATACTACCTGCGAGCTAATTAATACACGTTTGTAATAAAATATGGCATCGAGGATATACATGAGTAGCTCCAAATTTGGATAAAAATAAAGATAAGTTGGGTTTTAGAAAGGTTGCCTAAATTTCATTCAATTTTTTTCGATACAGAGGTCACTTAGAGGACTTGAAATCATTGTGGCACTAAGGGGAAATTTTGAATACATTTTTGTTGGCTCTTTTGAAGACACCTCTACACCAGTGTCTCAAATTTCCCCTTCGTCTGTTGCAATCCTATTTTTCTTTGCTACTAATTTGAGTTCAATTATAATAAATTGTAGTCACAGTACAAAGTGATGAACATCAATGCAATTCATAGTATGTGGTGATAGTGGATACACTAATACAACAAAAAGAGAAAATTCAAGTATTGGAAATAAAGGGTTTTATGCTTCACAATATAGTTTTCAATATAAGCAAAGGTTTTCATTCATATATCCTTAATCAAGGAATGCCACTGGGATCTACACCTTGGGAGAAAAAGAGGAGGAATGTGTTCATCAAATTCTCAAGGATATGGACAAAGAAAATCAAGGAACACAACTTACTAGTAATGGTTAAGATGAAGCACATAATTTTATCAACCAAATGCCAATAAAATATAATGCCACTATTTTGTTGTGTTTGCTAAGGATAGTGAAACAATTTTATGATCTGGACCCTAAAATTGTTACACTATGTGTTATTGTCTGAACATCTATGTGAAAATGAGCATATGTGGCATAATAAATACAATATCCCTATAATATGTGAGATTCTTACTAAATTGGTTCACCAAACAAGACAATTTCAAGGATGCAGAGAGTATTTTGAGATACAAATAAAGAAAGAAAAGCTCATAGTAGAGAAATATCTCCTTGTAATATGTGAGATTATTACTGAATTGGTTCACCAAACAAGACAATTTCAAGGCTGCAGAGATTCTTTTGAGAGACCACTGAAGAAATCAAAGCTCATAGTAGAGAAAGATCTAGCTAACATAGATGACAGTAAATTAAAATAAGTTCTAGATTTGAAGGACCAACATCAGCGTAATTCCAAATTTCCAGTGATCAAGATCATCAATCATTAAGTCATTTCACAATATAAGGAAATTTAGAGATTTTCAGGGATCCAATGAGCATCTTCAAGCATCATTAAGAGCATTCTAAGGATACAATTGGCATAGTATGCAACAAATGTGAATTCAGTCCATATTTTAAGGCATTCGAAAGGCATTTGATTCCTTTCAGTTTTAGATTTCCTGCAACAAATCAAAATTATTGTTTATTTTTAGTTTATTGTTAGGATTTAATCCCTCAAAGCTATTAAAAGCTTGAGAATTATGTTTTTTAATATATTCTAGCCTTTTCAATGTAGTAGTTGTTGATTCTTGGATCCAAGATATTGATACTTTTTGTAATACCTAAATATTCCAAAGTTAATCAAGGAGTATTGGTGTCAACTTATAACAATATTTTTTCATATGAAATTGATTTCTTGTGTTACATAAGCTTTTATTCGTACATTTAAGATTGCGTAGATCATTGGTAGAGGCTTGGATAAGAATTAGCCTCCCTTAAATCCATAGAAATATTATTTCCAATACTGAGTAAATTAAACGAATGATTTGTTTGTATTAGTTCCTCTACAGTTATAAATTGTTGCCTTCTAGACAATTCCTATTCGTACTAATGTTTAAGTTGTTGAAAACTCTTCTACACGTTTTTGTTGTTGTTGTTAGATAATAACAATATTTAGAATGAATATGTGTATTTTCTAATATCGTCTTCATTCTTCTTTCAACATATTTCAAGATTGTTATATTGTTATTGTTGGATCTTAGAACTTTGGTTATACTTTATAAAGAGAGAGTTTATTTACATTAAGTCAATGATTTTATTCCTGAAGCAACCATCAGTAAAATGAATATTTCACCTGATGATTTGACACAATTCTTTAGCTAGGAATTGTCAACAAAGGATACACATTACATGATGAGTACACCCTATTTCAATTAGATCTACCCATATTCCTCTGATCAAGTAGGCCCATTAATCCTATGAGGATAGTTTGGTGTACAAAACATTATTGTATCTGCAACAATAATTATTACGGCCTTCCATGCAAACAAAAGTTGAAGATTAATAACATATGGAGATGTTCACAAAGCAAACCTACCAACAACATGCTTGGATTGTATTACCATTTGTCAATGTCCTCCCAATATTGGAATCCATTTCCATGGATTTGATCAATGGTTTACTATCCACTCACTGAAAACATAATTACATCTTTTTGGTGGTATGTAGATTTTACAAGATCACAATTTTAATACTATGCAACAAAACCAATGAGGTGCCTACAACAACAACAATTTTGTACCAACATGTTTGAAGCTTTTCTACATTATTGTTGAACATTCTTAATCGCCACTAAATATTTCCCATTAAGATTTGCAATTTTTTTTTAAACTTTAGGCTCTTAGCATGAATTCTTTATTGCACATCATTCAAAAATTTATGGTCAAATCAAGGTAGTGAACACACGAGTGCTTCACTAAATGAACCTCTGACATAGCACATTTGTTCATGACATACTAAACAATACCCTTATTTTGACTACATATGGGAAAATATCTCTAAAAATCACAATATTTAACCCCCTACCAATACAAACCCTATACACTTTCCAAATTAAAAAAACCCATACTTTCACTAGATACTGTAGGTATCCATTTTTTTATTAACATTTTTTTATATCCCTTTATATTTTTTCATTAATGTTGAGATCCATTATTTATACCTGTTAATATAAAAACCCTTTAGCCCCTATTATATTCTCAATATATTATTTCTTTTTTTCCTCAATATATATCCTCCAACATGAATGCACATGGTATGACATTGCTCTGCAAGCGAAGCCCCTGTGAATGAACACCACCTTAGTTTTGTAATGTGTTAGAAAATTAAAAATTACAGAGCAATGCAACACATAAAATATGTGGAAAACACAAGTACACAAAACACATAAAGCCAGAGAGACACAGATATACGTGGTTCACCCAATTTGGGCTACATCCACCTCGAACAGCTAGTCCTTCCTTTCTATTATCCAAAAAAATGAAGAGACACAACCTACAACAGATCCACTGTAATATCCTCTATTCTCTCTCACATTCTCCCTATCTGTTTCTCGCTATGAGAATACACACATAATACACAGCTGCAATAAAATACCCTCATACAAAATGAGGGCTTGCCTTCTATGGAAAAAAACCCTAAGCTAAACATAACTTCTACCGTCAAATCATCCACCTAATGAATGGCCCAGATTGACTAGAAATTACTATACTTTTACAAGGAAATTTTACATCTGTTTTTAGCTTTGAGGGTGCTGCCCCCGAAACCCCCCGCCAGGGGGGGGGCTCCATAAAGTTGCAGCCGCCCCCTGGACCCCCCAGGCAGCGTTTAATTACGGGCAACGTTGTCGCCCCATTAAGGTACATGGTTCCAACACTGTGATACAAAATAAACAAGATAATCAGGCTCCATACCCAACATAATGACCCAGAATCCACACATACAACTATATACACTACAAGGAAAATACCCTCTAGCAGATGTTTTTGAGGAACCCCTTATAAAAATAGCCTAGATATCTATTTGTAGTGGAGGTTTCTAGAGTAGGTTAGCGGGTGGGGGTTTTTGCAGATGTTTTTTGTCCGGTGCGTTTCTCATCCTACACCGCACTGGTGCGTTCCACTAGAAAAACACCGATGCATACTACAAATTGGCACACCGAGACACCGTGCTCTCCGTACAAACCCGCCCAATGCATCGAATTACTGTAGCGCACCGGTGCTCTACACAGATTCAGCCCTAGTGCGTCCTAAAAGCTTGCGCCAAAACTGAAACAACCCGGTGTGATTGGAAGAAACCACCCGGTGCACCTCAAAAACCCGCGCATTGGAACAAGGTTAAATACAAAAAAAATTAGGGCCAAAAATCTTCATTTTTCACTTCTTCAATTCTCCTGAGCTCTCAAGCACCGGTGAAAATTTCCCTTGTGTGAGGCGCCCTGCCATCGGTGCTCCCATTACATGCACTGCTGCCATCCATTTCCCACCATCTTGATTTCGAATTTTGGAAAACGGTGGGAAAATTTAGTTTTGCAAATTCTACAACAAATATGCCTCCTCAATGCCCAAATATATAGTTATTTTACTTGTTTCTCCATATTTAAACTTTTTAGCGGATTAGTTTTGTAAAAAAAATTAAAATTCACTATTTAAAAAAAAAAAAGATTCCCGTGCGGTGTGCTTGAGTTGTTCAGCTCGTACTGGTTTGCGATGCTGCCTATAAATTTACAGGTTGCACTGCGAGTAGTGCTAACGGTAACAACACTGGTTTCAGTGAAGTACCAAAACGACGCACCGGGTTTTAAAAAAAATACATAAATTGCGGTGTGGTCATGTAAATGACCGCACTATTGACCATGTACTGATGTTAGGAGGGTGGTGCCCTGACTAAACTATATGCCCCGGGGCGCATAGTTTGGTCAGTGCACCGCCCTCCCGATATTGGTACGTAGTCAACGGTGTGGTCGATTATACCACCACACCGTTGACCCTGTAATGATGCCAGAGGGCGATGTGTTGATGAAACTATCTGCCCTGGGGTGAGTAGTTTGGTCAACACACCACCCTCCCGAATTTGTACATAGTCAACGGTGCGATCGGTTAAACGACCGCACCGTTGACCATTAACTGATGTTTGGTGGTGCGTTGACGGAATTATCCGCCCCAGGATGGATAGTTTAGTCAACACACCGCTTGAGAAAGTACAATTCATGATGTGCGGTGTGCTGAAAATTTCCAGGCGCATCACGACTGATGCGCAATAAAAATAGACGCACCGGTACCGGTGCATGATTATTTTTTTTGGCGCACCAAATGTTTTTTATTTTTATTTTTTATTTTATATATATATATATATACATGTCTCATTTAATAAAAAAATTGTATTTAATATATGAATCATTCAGCAACGTAAAAGGAGAGAAGAGAGGGAACGTCAGGAACATATGGCATACCAATACAACATGGTTTGCCGATGGGAGGTGTTGTATCTCAAGAAACAATCCCTTGGCTGTGGTAAGGAATCATGGCTCAAGACATTTATATATATATATGTCACAAAAATATTATATCAAATGGTCTTTGCTTAATTACCCTTCGAAATTTATTATTAAACCCTCAAGAATCTGATGCAACAAATGCTTCACAATGCCATTATTTGCTGATATTAAATGGAGTGATAAGAAGAACATGAAGGAAGGAAGCCCAAACTGATATGCTGATAAACATAATCTATCACTTTAAACTTCAGGAGAATTTTAAGAAAGTGGAATAGTTAAAATCAAGGAGCGCCCATTAAGGATATTTAACTCTTAATTACATATGTAAAAAGAGACCTGTAGCTTCATTACTTCATTTTATTCATAGAAGGAAAATACAAAATGGAAACTAGAAAACATGTTAATAACAACAGATGCAAGGATCTTGATCTTCATTCATTAATCATTAGAAAATTGAGTACAAAATTTGTAGTAGTCGAAAGGTCCAAAACTCATAACCTTTTCCTTTCAATTATTTCTCTTTAAATACAATGTAAAGTAGTTTTTAACTGCTGAAACTACTCCTAACTGCTGAAACTACTTGAAACTTCTTAAACTACCTATTACATATCATCGAAATGACTTATTAAAATTACATTATCTTAAAAGAGATAAAATAAAACTTAAATCCTAATCTATTTGCCGAATATGAACTGGTCCCGCTGCTGCTGTATTCTCTTGATTTGCTGACTTGTCTTTCTTTTCATTAGGGGAATTTTGAGGTCTAAAATGGGCCTCCTAAGGAAAATGTACAATCAAAATTCACTTTATGAGAACCAATCACATTTTAGGGGATGACATCATCCCTAATGGTTGAGGTGGCATTGCTTGAGTTAAAGGTACCTACTTGTCACATTCTCAATGGTGGATAAAAACTCATGGTTAACCATGGTAGTGCTCTAAGTAATTTTAAATTCAAAGTAAAGTACTCATAATAAATGTCATTTCACACTTTTTGAATAAAAATATATTATTGTCATTTCATATTTCTTGAAAGAATCAATGCATATCTCTATACATTTATTATATTATTTTTATATAGTATATTAATTACATGTGTTATGAATATAATTCATAACGAATATAACAAATATAATTATTAAATAGTCAATTAAGGATTATGTAAGTAGTCATTAAGTTAGTGAAAGGGCATGTCTAAGAGACATGCCCAGTCATGAAAGGTCACCTGCATAGGTATATAAGTAGGGCCTCATTGTAACATTTTATCATCTATCTATCTCATATATTTTATAATATAATATTTGTATCTTCATGGATATCTTTGTATTCCAAGTGTTATGGAGTATTTTAACCTTCATTTGGTATCAGAGGAGTCGATCTTCTGGCCGCTTATGCTGCACAGAGCCACACTCTCCAATCCAGGTCTTTGACCATAAAAATCGTCAACCTTGTTACCGTCGTGACTGAAGCATTCGCTACAAATTTTGGAGTTTCTCCATTGCTGAGTTTGTCAGAAGCCTTTGGCCATAATAAAAAAATTGAAAAAAGAAGAAGGAAGAAATATATATAAAATATATTATATTAATAAAAAAATAAAAGAGAGAAGGAAAGTTAACATAAAGGGGGAAATAAATTAAAAGGAAAAAAAAAGGATTTAAAAGAAAATAGTTCGAAAAGAAAAAGAAAAGAAAAGAAAAAAACAGATATATATATATATAAAGAAGTACATATACGTACATACCAAGACAAATTAAAATTAAAAAGGAAAAAGAAATAAGGAAGAGTAGGTAAGGTTATTTTGATTATTCTTTTAGTGGTTTACAAGCTCGTGGTTTTGGAAGCCCATGGTAATTTCCCATGGTATTTGCAAGGTAAAATAAGAAGTAAAGGAATAAAAAATCTCTTGTGAATGGTAATTTTAAGTTTACGTGGAGAAATACACATAAGTGGATATATATTTTATAGGTGAATATATGTGAAGAGCCACGTTTCACTAGGGTTGTAACCTTTCAACAAAAAAAAGAGTTAAAAAAATCAATTGTTAAAAGAATATATATATATATTTAATTAATTAAAATTATTTAATTAATTAAATTATTAAATTTTTTTTTTGAAGGAATAATAACCTCATTAAAAAGTAGAAGAGAAAGTTAGGAAGGGTTACCTTAAAAACCCTAAAAACTCAATTCAACAGACAAAATGAAATCAATCATTGATGAAAAGGAAATTAAATCCAATTCGAAAAGGAAAGAAGGAAGATTTCCCGAAAATTATAGTATTTTAACAAATACAAGATGAAGAAATTATTATCCATAAAACTTTGAGGACAAAGTTCTGAAGGAAGGGCCAATTCATAACAAATAAATAAATAAAAGTCGATATATTAAATTGTGACGAAAGAAAATGAAGAAAACGGTGCGTGATTGAACTGAAGAAAAGTGTCAACTATAAGCTTTGATGACAAAGCTTTTGAAGGAAGGGGCAATGTTATGAATATAATTCATGACGAATATAACAAATATAATTATTAAATAGTCAATTAAGGATTATGTAAGTAGTCATTAAGTTAGTGAAAGGGCATGTCTAAGAGACATGCCCAGTCATGAAAGGTCACCTACATAAGTATATAAGCAGGGCCTCATTGTAACATTTTATCATCTATCTATCTCATATCTTTTATAATATAATATTTGTATCCTCATGGATATCTTTGTATTCCAAGTGTTTTGGAGTATTTTAACCTGAGAAGGAACTTTGTTCGCTTCAACATGTTATTATACAATTTAAATAACATAAATTTTAATTAATAGCACATAATATAATTAAGAATTTATAAATTTATTTTTATATTTTATTTTAATTTATTTAAGTACAAAGGAAAATTGCATTAGTTGTTCAATAATAATGACTTTTTCTTGAAAATCTCATTCTTATTTATAGTCACATCAATACAATTTTTTTATTAATTTTAATTTGGTACAACTTTTGAATTGAATGTAACTATGGTTACATGGATTGTGGTGCAAAAAGTGAATTGCAAATTCATAAATATTATTTTATTCGTTTAGCTACTATTTTATTATTTCCTTAGGAGGCCCATTTTAGACCTCAAAATTCCCCTAATGGAGTTGAGGGATCTTTAGGTAGAATAGTCATATAGGCTCTGCATTTCTTCCACACTTCAATGTTTGTCTTAGGTGAATTAGTCAGCCTGTGATACTCCAGTCTAAAGGCGGTGATTATGTTGAATGATGGTCTCTCTGTAAATAAGGTCTTCACCAACCATAATAGCTGAAAGTGCCTCTGAAGAAAGTTAATAACTGTTTCCCCTTTCAAAATCTGAGTCTTCTCATGAGTGTTATCCACCTTGCTTTTTGCCAATATTAGTAGTGGTTCATAAGAATCCCATGATAAAAGACTGCCTCCAAGGCCCCAGCATGATGGCAATCTTGCCCTGGCTCTTTTGTCATACAGATTGTCAAACTTGTTTACTGCTTCCTTGATCTCAGTCAACTTCTTCTTGGTGGTCTTCTTGCAATCATTTTTAACAATCAATTTGTTAATCTCCACAGCATATTGAATCCTATCTTTCATCTCATTTTCCTCTAACTCTTGGTTAGTCTTTGAATCAATGAAATCAATAAATTTCTTTGCTCAAATAGCTCTATTAATAGTCTTCTTCTTGTATGCCATAACCTGCTCCTCAAAATCTCTGATAATGCTTTTTTCTTTTGACACAATAGTCAGAGATCCCCAAGCTGCTTTCATTTCTTCAATGATTTCACTCCAGATGATGTCCTTAGCCTGTATCAGAGATATATTTCCCTTCAATTTCTCCTTTAGACTCTTAATCTCAACATCAGCTGTTTGGTAATCCGTCCTGTATTTATTGATCTCCCCATCCTTGGCTTGCATTATTTTTGTTACTGTCTACAGATCATTTTGTGCCCTTTTGAGATCTTTCTCTGCCATCTTCAATTCAACGTTAATTGAGATATCTGTGATGTTGTATCATCATTGCCAGATGGAAAAATAATAGTGCAGGAATGAGAATCAATCTGATTCTGTAATGACAACACAATTTCCTTCAACTTGGTAATTTCTTCTTCTTTCTACAAGAGTAGTTGAAGAAGGCTCTCTTTCTCACTTTCCACTTCTACCACCTCTGCTGCTATAGAATTCTCTCTTGTAGGTAACTTCAACTTTTTCTTCAACACAAAAATCTCTGATTCTGCACTTTGTAGCAACTTCTGCACAACAGACCTGTCATTTGGATCTACTCCAATCTTTACAATTATCTTCTTAAGTTCTTCATTATGTGTTGTCAAAGCCCCAGAGTTGGCTTTCTCCAATTTCAGTTGCTTGATGACCTTCCCTAGCATGTTCTCAGCCTTAAGAGCCATTTCATTAATTTTGGTCAAATAATTCACTATCACTTGACCTGTTTGCATATGTAAATTTACTTTATCAAGCAAAGGAATTTTTCTTACATCAACAGTTAAATTTACAGTATTGAAATTATTTGATGACCCTATAGTCATATCAGAAGGGTGAGAAAGATCAGTCTTAAACTGATCTTTTTCAAGATCCATGGCAATCAGTAATATTGTTTGATCTGGATTTATTTGATACTCACCCCGTGCCTCCATGCTAGCCTTCATTTTTTGATTTATTTTAGCAATATGAGAAAATACTTGTTTAATCAAGGGTACTTTCTCCTGAGAATCTCCATGTCTTCTTGGTGAGGCTGGGACATTTTTCTCATCTCCTAGTTGAAGTGAGAAACCAGGTTGAGCACCTGCTAAATCTTCATTGAAATTTGTTCTCTTTTCGGCTCTATGCTCTTCATCTTCTGAATCAACGAGTGCTTCTTTACTCCTATTGCTAGATTTCTCAAATATGACAGGAGTTTGTATATTTGAGCCAACAGAACCTGCAAAACCCTTATTTGCTAGCTTCTTTATGTCAAGTCTGCTTTCATGAACAAATGCTGAATAACCATTTTCAATTCTCTTATTTGAAATCACTTTATGGGGGTCATAAGCCCACTTATCTCCTAACAGTAAGTGCATTCCATCTAACATCATATTGACTTCGTCAGCTGCTTGTCTCATGTTGACTATAAACGGACCCACAGACATAGGTAGCTTGAACATATGACCCTTTTTCAAAGGTACAAAATGTATTTGGTCAACATTTAAACTCTGCCTAATGAAATCTAAAGCAAATAATCTCATAGGCACAAATATATGAAGCCTATATGGTTCTACCCTGACCCCATAAATTCTAATCTCTAAATAGTCTTCATAAACATACCAATATCCAAACTTACAATTTGTTCCAACTGCAGGATCTCTTGAGACTTTGGCAGGAAACATGGGGGAGAAACCCCATTCAGAATTTTATATGCAATAGACATAAAATGAATTTCAAAATCAAATAAACCCTCCTCATTCTTTTCCTCTCTTACAACATCAGTCCAAAATACTAATGATTGCCTCTTTTTATTTACATCCATGATATTTAACCCCAAATGCAATAATTCTTCTACATTTTGATATAAAAAGAGGTAAATGATAAGAGAGGGGAACCTGAATGACCCAATGAGTGATAAACTCATGAGTTAGGTATTGACAACTTCTTGCCAATATGAAGGAATATCCAGCACTACCCCTGGCTTCATCATCAATGTAAACATTCCTAGAACTGATTTTTCAATTAGGACGTCATCTTATTTTCTCAATATCTTTGAAATACACCTCAGTACCGGTCGAAATTTTGCGTCGAAAACTTCCATGGAGAACTCTTTGCTGTCAGGTACAAACTGCTTCGTATCTAGCTTCAGGAAAAAGACAAACTGATTGAATTCTTGACTTGCAAGACTATCATAATGTGCTATCAATGAATCATCAGTGAATTGGACATAGGATTCTGACTCTAGGTAACACATGGCTTGAAGAATTAACAGGGATAATACTTGTAAGACATTCTCTCGTAGACAGTTCATTACAAAGCATTTTTTTGGGTACATAACAGACACTAGCGAGTGCACAAACTCAGGAAAAAGGTGCATTCTTGGAATACATGCAGAGAATAAACCTGTTTTGGCCATGGCGGAGAAAATTGGACATGTTTTGTCATTCAGACAGACCCGTTGATAGAATTGGAGGTGATCTAAAGAGCAGACAGTGTCTCAGATATCCCTCTCAGTCTCCATGAGGGGAATATGGCTGGATGAGCCAGAAAGAGATGAACGCTTGGCCATAATTCTGCTTAGGGTGGCGAACAATGATAAGGTGGCAGACAAAAATGGAAGACACAAGTGCAATCAAATTGAAAAGTACAGAGAAACAACAATAACCTTGCGAAAAGAGGAATCAATTTTTAAATAGGTGGTGCAAGGCTTATGAATTAAATGCTGAGTTGACACGCCAAAAGACCGTTAAATGGTATTATGACTTGGCTGATAGCTGTCGCCAACCAGCGGCTTACATCACTGCGGGAGGCCTCAAAGGTACGGAGAGCTCATCGGGGTCATGCCCCCATAGTTAATCCTGATCGCAATTCTTGATTGGCCCCGCAATCAACGGGGTCAACTACGGAGGCACCCTCCTCGTTAACTCGTGTGTTAAATGTGCCCGCGGGTTGCCGCTTTTATCTTTAGCCATACAAATCTTCAGATCCTGCTCACAAACTCGCTCGTTTATTAACTAAGTGCTACGACCCACCTTCATGAATCTAATAAAGTATTGAACTTTAAACTAATACAAAATATTACATATTTGAGTTAAAGTATGAGAAACTTATACTTTAACATAGATTTTTCATATTTTTCTATTTTTTTGTATTTTTGAAAAATTAAAATAAAATATTTTGTAAATGAGCCACAACAGGAGGCACGAGAGAGGGAGAGAGATATGTACCTTCACCCTATTACGGCAGCCACCAAGGCACTCCTAAGAGAGGTAGGCCTCCTCAAGTTCTATGAGGAGGCTACATCCCTGAAGGGCCATGGTGGGTTAGTGTGACAACTTATCTTCAGGTGGAATGCCCACCGATAGGATTTTCGGGTTGGTCCTAACTAGTGGTACGCGCCCACTGAGGAGGACATATATACTGGCCTATCAAGGAGAGGGCAAGATTTTCCCTCGTTCCCAGAGGTCCCCATCGGCTATGCAACAGGGAGTCAGTTGGCATACTCCCAGAGATACATTAGTGTCGATATACTGTCTGCTGTAGATTTTCAGGTCTCCGATGGTCAGTTACGTATTTCTTGATTTGGTGGAGAGGAGGTGAGGTACCTCTCACTACTGATTTTGACCATTGCACACCATACCAATGACAAGAAACACATTATTTTCCTACTTTTATTTTATGTGGATTCTTTATTACAGGCGCCACGACTTGTGAGGTGTTATATGATTTTTTTTGCGGCAATTCTGTACAGCGTTAGATAGATGTCGTGCTCAGGCACAAAGGAGGGTGAAATTCCCTTTTGCTTCAGAGCTATTTTGTTTATTTTTTGAGAGGTTTCGAGAGATGAGGCCTACTTTTGTTCGGCAACCTCGTAGGCCGATGCTGCATGTATGGATGTAGATGTCGGGATAGATGATGCCCAAGAGGGGCGAGTTAGACTTTTCCATGAGGATATCACATGATGCACTAGAGTTGCTAGCTAGTGTTGATTATCATGCCTTTGTTCTGGTCCCCTATTCGTATGTTGGTTTGAATTGGCGAGGGTGTGCCAACATCCTCTTCACAGATGATGAGTTGCTGGATGATAGAGGTAATATTAGTGTTTTCTTTAAATTTATTCTAACATGTTCTTCAACTTGTTTTTATTAAACTGTTTAATGAAATTGTCTAATTATTGTTGTTTACTTATATATATTTTGTAGATATTGGGTCATTTGATGGTGATGAGATGCCATCGCCACCAAACGATCTAGGTGTAGATCCTAATGATGATCATGAGATGGCAGATGCGGAGGATCAGGCCGGTGCAGACAGACCTGGTCCTCATGATCATGCACAGGTACCGGCTAGTGTGCGGCGTAGGCTTGAAACTACATTTAGGATGGAGTTGGGCGACCAAATCTGTTGACTGCTTGTGGAGGAGGGAGTCAGGCTTACCACTATCAGAGAGATACAGGCCGATGATAGGCTGAAAGCGATGAGGAGAGGCTTGCCATGTGATATGTTGACCCTGATGCGACATGTCATAGGAGCTGCTAGCTTAGTGGCACGGTTGAGGAGGGCCCTTCGACGTAGGCGTGGTCAAGATGTAGTACGTCGATAATTGAGCAACGACGCATCATCTGATGATCACGATCAGGGGAGTGATCATCATTCACCTCGCGCCAGAGATGAGCAGCCTGCAACATTGACCAACAATCATGATCATGAGCAGGCTAGACCATCCACGTCAAGTCATCATGAGAAGCCTGCAACATCCAACAGTCATGATCATGAGTAGGCTGGACCATCCATGTCGAGTCATCATGAGAAGCCTACAACATCCAATAGTCATGATCATGAGCAGGCTGGACCATCCACGTCGAGCCATATGGTCCATGTATTTTATGTTCATGTTGCAGTTGTACTTAATTTACATGTTGGTGATCATCATGATGTGTATATTGTTAGGTCATGTTAGATATGTTCATTTAATGTGCAACTTGCAGATAGATGTGTATGTGATAGCAGTTATTTGACATGAGATGTATATTTGATGTTTGTGTTGTGATGATGTTATACGATGCTTGTGTTTTGTTAGATGATCATGATCACGATGATTAGATGATGTTAGCGAATTTGAATGTGTTTTTTAGTCAAATATGATGTTTGTATGATGGTTATCATGATCGCGATATTTATTTTTAATAGTAAATCATGATATTTATTAAATATTATGTCGTGATTGTAATTGAAATTTTAATTTTAATTGTATGTAAAATTGTAAAATTGTAATTGTATTTGTAATTGTAATTGTATGTAAAATATTTGTAAAATTTTAATTTTAATTGTAATATTTAATTTACTGTGAAATGATTGTAATTGTAATTGTAATTGTATATATGTAAAATTGTAAAATTGTAATTGTAATTGTAATAGTAATTTTAATTTTAATTGTAATTGTATGTGAAATTGTAAAATTGTAGTTGTAATTGTTATTCTAGTTGTAATTTTAATTGTAATTGTATGTAAAATATTTGTAAAATTTTAACTGTATTAATGTGAAATGATTGTAATTGTAATTGTAATTGTATGTAAAATTTTAAAATTGTAATTGTAATTGTATGTGAAATTATAAAATTGTAATTGTAATTTTAATTTTAATTGTAATTGGATGTAAAATATTTGTAAAATTTTAATTGTATTAATGTGAAATGATTGTAATTGTAATTGTATATATGTAAAATTGTAAAATTGTAATTGTAAATTTTATGTAAAATTCTAAAATTGTAATTGTAATTGTATGTAAAATATTTGTAATATCTTAATTGTATTAATGTGAAATGATTGTAATTGTAATTGTAATTGTACGCAAAATATTTGTAAAATTTTAATTGTATTAATGTGAAATAATTTTATTAAAATTTTTAAATTTGTAAAATTGTAAAATAATAAATCTAGAATAATATGAAATTTTGTAACATAATAAAGTTTAGAAAATAATGCAAAAAAATTCATGTACTTTAGAATTATCATTATTTAATTATGATCTTACATGCCAAAAAAAAAAACTTTATACAACATGCCATTGTTTTCGAGATCAACATAATTGCAAATTATCACGTGAAATGATTTTAACATTAACACAATGCAAATTACCAATTAATTCAAAATACATATTATAATGTTTCGAAAAAAAGAGTCTTAGTTATAAGCTAATCAAGTCCTCTTCTTTATAAAAACCCATCTTAAAAAGTATAAATGATGAAATAACACATGCACCATATCACTCTCGGTTCTCATTATCACCCTCATTATCTTCCAGCTCACTTGGCATGATAACACTATTGTTCTAAAAAATATGTTTTGATCTAGGGTCATGTCTCAATACGAACCACCAATCCTTATCCAACACATCTGGGTAAAAAAACATCTGGTTGCAGTGTTTGGGGAAAACATAGGGCTCCTTAGTTTCATCCCACATCTTTTTAGAGTTGATACATATCAGCCTACTATCGCGATCTTCCTTTAAATTATTCTGATCAAAGGTGTCCCACCACTTGCACCTAAAAATAACACATTGGAAAGAAGAGAAATCCACTTCAATGATCTCTTGTATCTTTCTGACGTAACCTAAGGTCCCTCGTACTAGGTTTTGATCACAGTGGCTAGATCGATTAGATTGATCGAACTCAACTTTCACTCCACAGTCTTGTGTCATGTGTCCATCATCGACATTTTCTATGCGAAAATGGTGTCTATATGCCTACATAGATGGGAACAAATGCACCTATAAAAAAGTTGAAAAATCATAGTGTCATGTGTCTTATAATAACCCAATAGTTAAAATATGAAATATATATGTAATTACATTTCAACGGTGCATTATTAAGTTTAAAATGTACATAAATAGATTATTATTGAGTGGGTGCACCCAATACCTACGTTTAGCGCATCCTCTTCAGCACGCGGGTAACGACCAGTTGCACCGCATTTATCTCTGACTTGGTTAACAACCCACTTGGGGCATATTTTTGGCATATTTTCTTTTAAATGATTGGGATAAGGCACACTTATACCATTAAACTGTCTAAATTCTTTCCTATCACTATCCCATTTCATCCTCTTTTGTTCGTAATGATACGACCCATGATTGTGTCGCTTCAGAATTGTAAAGAATGAATTTATTGATTGCTTCAATTTCTGCATTCGCCGATGAAATCAAACCGACATATAGTACATATGAGATCAAAATATACATTATATCGAAGTTCAACATGAATATTTACTTTATGTAAATTTGATAAATTATAAGTCGCTTACTCTTTATCAAGCGCCTTTTTCCATTCGTTCGAAGCAACTCCCCTTATCTTTTGTCTTCATCCCTTTCATCATCCCAAATCCCCGCACCTGGTCTGTTATCGACTTGCTTGATGTACTCATTGGCGTAATAGAAAGACTCATACGATATGTACCCCTCTGCCATAGACCCCTCGAGTTTTGCCCTTTATCAAACAAAACCTTTCAATTTCTTCATGTACCTCTCTAAGAAGAACATCCAACAACAAGAAACCACCCCAACTAATTCAACCTCATTTACTCGGTGGATTAGAAGATGAACCTGCAAGTCCATGAAACTCGTTGGCAGTTCCTTCTCAAACATACAAACAATCTCAACTATCTCTTAACGCCACCGTGGAATGCTAGCCACATGAATCTCCTTTGACGTGATCCAACGTAAAAATGCAGATAATCTAGATATGGCACGTCCTAGGTCTTGGGGGAATTCATGTTTCACACACCCTCCCATGAAAAAAGGATAATGAAACTGCAAAGTTATAAACATGTGCAATGATATACAAAATTAATTATGTTTTATGATCCTTGCATGGGATCAAATTTATTAATATAAAAAATAATAAAATCATTCTTTTGACATTATACGTACTCTTAGAAGCTTTAAATGGTCATGCGATTTCAACCCCGACAAATGGTCATCCACGGTGAAGCAATGCCGTAGTGAAGACTCGTATGAAGATGGCACCCTCACATCCATTATAACTTCCTTTGCCAAAGAAAGATCATCTCTTTTTAAAATCCATGGGACATCACCTTCTTTGAAATACCATGACTTAGAGGGACCAGCGCCTGCCTCTGATCCTATACTTTCTAATCGTCTTTGCCAGTGTTTCTTTTTAGTTTTTGAAGTAATAAGATCTTTCCTAACAGCCAATGTGTCACTTTTTTTCGATGATATGTGCCTCCATAAAGAAGATGAACTTTTTAAAAATATATGCATGGGATCTAATAAGTAGGTAACCTTAAGATGCTCCCAATATGGGAGGTTATAAAAGATAGATTTCCTTTTCATCCCAATGGGAAATTTCTCAACATAGGTGTCGAAGAATTCTGGATCATTGAACATAGGCTCCCCATTTGAATTGAAAATTTCTATGAACTCCTTCTCCTTCTCTCTCTCATATGCTCTAAGCCATTCAGATGGTGTTGTTATTGGGGGCCTTTGGGTTCTCTCTTGTTTACCATTGAAAGCGGATGCTTCTCTTCTGTAAGGGTGTTCTTTTGGGAGGAATACCCTGGAGTAGTCATACACTGGCTTTCATAGGTCGTTGGAACATATAGCTTTCAGAGAAGGTCCACAACATTTACATCCAAAATACATTTTGTTACAAGACCTGCGAGATTATTGTATACAATTTATATGCATGGCACGTTAAAAAATATCATGAAGATCAGAACAATTACAACGAATTAAATAACTAATATGCGAAAGAATATTGTAATTACGTATATAAACAAATCCATAAACATGTAATTTACCAGAGCAAACTCCTAAGCCTGGATAATCATGTCTTGTGTAAGTAGATATGCCATACAACGTAAAAATCCTCTCTGCTGCGATGGGTCTTGATACATCGTATACATTTATCCCATCCCATAATTCCTTCAATTCATCTACTAGTGGTTGTAAGTAGACATCCATATTCTTCACTTGTCTTCTAACAGGGACTATGAGAGCCAACATAAGATGTTTATTCTTCACGGACAACCATGGGGGGATATTGTTATTGATCACTACTGCAAGCCAAACATAACAGTTGGTGTTTTGGAGGGAATATGCGTTGACGCCATCCATGGCTATGATGAGTCGTAGACTTTGTACTCCATCCTTGAATTTTTTGGGCCATGTATCCTCTATATGCTTCATGGCTATTAAATCTGTTTCGATTCGCATAACTCCCAACTGACTTCTGTGTGAGGCATGCCATCCCTGCAACATAGCTAATTCTTTGCAGGGAAAGAGCCTTTGAATCCTTGGGATAATAGGCATGTGCCTCAATATCTTAAAAGGAAGACCACGTGATTTACCCTTCTTTTTTTATTTATCATACCTATCATGCCCACATTTTAGACATATCTATTTGTCTGCATATTCTCCTCTATACAGAATACACTCATTTAGACATGCATGATATGATATGTACTCAACACCCAACATTTTCAACAATTTCTTTGCCTCTTCGCAACTACCGGGAAAGACATTATCACTCGGAAGAACCTTATATTTGAATAACCTATAGTTGGTGATCATGGAAAATATTAAATGTAAATTAATTCCAATATAATTATTAACGTTAATAAAATTGACCATTTGTAATGTTCATTGTGTGATTATATTTCTCAAAATATAAGGGAGGAATTTACGGTAACTTACCTCAAAATTTCCGAGAAACATGCATTTGACAAGCCAAACTTTGCTTTCAAGTTGTACAGTAACATCATTGTCCCCAACTGGGTAGACTTTGACTGACCGCTAGGTCCAAAGAGAGGGGTGGTGGAAGCATATTTAAGGCTTTCAAAAAAGGTGTCAGCGATATGAGCATCATCCCCTAGTTGATCATCATTATGGAATGCATCTAACAACATTATCTCCATGGCATTCGTATCCCTTAAGTAATCATCCATACCAACCTCTATTTGATTGCCTCCATTGGTGAATTTGGACGTAGTGGGAATTGAATAGGTGGTTGATTAAACCATTCTTGGTATCGTCCCTCTTTGATTTTCTCTCTTAATTCAGCCTTCTCTGGATTTGACATTGTCGTGGGGTGCAACGGAAGATGGTAGGTAGGTCTCTCATCATCAATGGAATCCTAATAATTTTAAAAAATATATTTGAACATGATTAGTACAAAATCTATGATATCAATTAGTAAGCACATTGACAATGCATGATTAATTGGTTTGACGTTGAAATAATTACATTAATATACCAAACAATTATATTTACGATCATTGTCCCAGGATTGTGGCTAGAAGATGCAATATTGTTACAATTGGCAGGGTGAAGCGACTGTCCATTTTCATATACCAAATGCGCCTTGCGGTATGCTACTCCTGATAAGAGCTTTCGATGTTTTGGAGCTGTTTAAATATTTTGTGCATATGAACTCGATTCTGAATCTGCATGAACCTGCAAATTTGTATACATTATAAATTTTATTACGCTGATTGACATGGATAAAAAACATAAATTCAATTAGATAATGAAAATATAAATAAAATCTGAAGTAAATATTATGTCTCGAGATGGATAGGGAGAACTCCGCGATGGACTTTGAAAAATATTATGGAATGAGTTGGATTTTGAAGAATTTTCCATTTGATATAATTATGATATTTTATCCCTGCATTTGAGTAAAATGAACAATAAATTTTGGTGTACACACCTAAAAGTAATTTCAGTGCCTTAAAAATGGACGTATTGTTATCGGTGCTAATGTACAGATAACCACACTGGTGCGTTTTATTACTGTGCACCGGTGCGGTGTTATTAATTGACACACCAGAGCCGAATAGATGCAAATAAAAAAAAACCAACTATATTTTTTTAAAGTGAAAAAAAAGAGGTAAATTGAAAAATCGAGGGAAAAATATTTTAAAAAATATAATTTCCTAAAACAATTATTTAAATAGTAAACAATTTTCATTATTTCATTATTTTTGCAAAAAATTTCAGGGAGAGATTTGCACGAGACATACCTGGAGCAAGAGATAACGAGAGCACTGTGGAGCAGCGAAATACTTTCGAACAGAACTATTCAGACAATCATAATTCCAAACCTCTGGTGATTCAAACCCTGTAGCATAGAATTTCAAACCATCTGGTGATTAAATTTTATTGTTTTTTTTAAATTTTCTGTAGTATTTTTTACGCAGTAAGAAAGATATTTTAATTTATTGTTCATTTTCAGAAAAAAATGCATTTTACGCTAAACCCTTGATTCTTTTTGTTTCAGCCCTTGCTTATTCTTGTTTCTGTGATTTCATAATTATGGATTTTCATTTTAGATTTATAGGGTTTGTATTGCTATATATATAGGCCCATGACATCTAACCCACGAGATGACTTGCATAGTTGGATCCCAATCTATGTCAGCCCTTGCGTGAATTAAAAAAAAACATAATTTTTTAAATCGGTGCGCCCTATGTAAACTAGTGCACCGGTGCACTGTTTTAACACAGGGCACCACACACGTACTGTTTGATAAAAAAATTTTAAAAACATATATATATATATATTTAATCCGTGCGCCATATGTAAAATAGGGCACCAATGCGCTATTTCATCATAGCACACCGTGCACGTACTGTTTGACAAAAACAAATTTTTATTTTATGTCTGTGTTAATCAGTGCACCATTTAAAATATAACGCACTGGGTCTCATTCTTGATAGAGAGCACCGTACGGTGGTCCCCTGTTTTCGCGGTGCGTTTATAAGAATATGCCGCACCGCCCCCTCCACGACATCATATGCTACAAAAACTAACACTACAGAATTTTTATTAATTTTTCTGTGTTAATCGATGCGTTGGTTAACATATAACGTGTCGGTGCTCCTTGTTGACATAGAGCACCGTACGATGTTTCTACTGCTTTGGAAACAAAGTAGAAACACATCGCCAAAACAAAGTATGGAACTGCATCAACATACAAAATCTTGAAAGATGACATGAAATTTTGTTTTGAAAGAATGTGTATAGTTCATGAGTCAATTGTTGCTATGGTAAGTCATTTATTTTCGATTTACATTGATGTATATTATTTAATATTTCAATTTTCATTATTCTCACCAATGTCTATACACTCATTACAATTTATTTTTATGTTTTTAGTTGGAAGGTGAAGAAGAAGAAAACAATCAACACCGTGAACAAAACATTCCTCAAAATAACCCAAGTCATGGAAGTAGCTTGAGCAGTGATAGCAGTTCGAGCGAAGAATGATGATCATTATGTTTGGATATCAAAGCAAGGCGTTGTATTTTTTGAACTATTTGTCTGTGAAATTAGACATTTTGTTTAGTGTAATGGACATAGTGTCCCAATTGAAATACAAAGGGATACCAATAATTGTCCCATTTTGTATGACAAAGAGTGTCTTATTCATATATATATAATAAAATAAGTTTTAATTTATTCTATTGCATTCTCCATTGTCGCTGTGAAATGTAACACCACTGATTAAATATATGGATGATTAAATATTATAATGAAGAGATGTGAAATCTGATGGTATGATATAACAAATTAATCCAAACATCACATTCAAATGCACTAATAAAAAATTAATTGATATGAATACTCTTATAATATATGTGTCGTCTTTTGATGACTAATGAATTTAAAAAAATCACAATAATTATGATATGATATAACAAATTAATACAGACATCACATTCAAATGTACTAATAAAAATTAATTGATATGAATACTGTTATAAGATATGTGTCGACTTTTGATGAATAATTAATTTTAAAAAATCACAATAATTGCACTGTCACAGGTCGATGTTTCTAAAAAATAAAAAATGAACACTGGTGCGTGTCAGTTACTGAGCATCGGTGCATTTGTATTCTAATGCGCACGGGTGCGTTTCTACGACCTATGGGCACCACACAAATACCAATACAAATTATAACTCTCGGTGTGTTTGTGCGATACTGTGCACCAGTGCGTTTATGTGAGACTGCTCACCGATGCATTTCTATGACATATGGGCACTGCACAAATACCAATATCAATTAGAACAATCAGTGTGTTTGTGTGATACTGTGCGCCTATGTGTTTGTATAATACTCTGCACCGGTGCGTTGATACGACCTATGGGCATTGCACAAATTCCAATACCAATTAGAATGATTAGTGCGTTTGTGTGATACTGTGCGTCGATGCATTTGTATAATACTATGCACCGGTGCATTGATACGACCTATGGGCACCACACAAATCCCAATATCAATTAGAACGGCCCAGTGCATTGTATCACCTACAGAGCACTCGGTGCAGTTTTAGAACTTAACGTCCTGGTGCATGCACCTTCGACTGCCTTGGGGCGACTATTTGGCTAACACGCACCGGGATGATGCTAAATACCCTGGAGCATCCTATATTTGTTTTCCATCCCAGTGCTTGGTAGGTTTGTAGTACCAGTGCATTCACTCTAAAACGCACCGATGCGTTGACACCTGATTAGCGCATTGATGAGAAAAAAACATCAGTAATAACCTCCGATTGCCCAGTTTTTTTTAGTTGTGTTGAAATTCTGTTAGAAGCTCCACCAAAACATTTGTTACCAAAAACGAATGTTGTAGAAAATGTTTTTTTGACAATTTTGGCAAATTTTATAACACTAAAAACCTCCATTATAACCTCTGCTAGAGGGTATTTTCCTTGTAGTGATACATCAAACCATGCTTTTAATATTCAATACAAAAAAATTCAACTAATTAACACACAATTTTTGAGAACTTGAGAAGAGAAGAAGACTAGCCGGTAAAGTGAAGATATATCTTATTAGAGATTTCAGAGTTGTGATGCTATTTGAATTCCGCTGATAACAACAAAGTTTTTGGGAGGACTCTCCACCCAACGGTAGGCTTAGTTGCACAAATTATTTCTACAACTGGTCACCCTTGAGCCCTCAGTCAACTACTACAACCAATGAATATTTTATCTCCTAACATTTTCCTCTGAAAAGTGAATGAATGCTTCTCTTCTCTCATTCCAGCTATTAAATACAACAAATTGTTCCAAAAATGGAAAGGGTATTGGAAAGGAAATCATCATGCACATGATTTGTGTATCGTCAGAACTCCTATTTTTCTTTGCCTTAAGTTTTCCTTAACTCAAGTGTTTTCTTAATTTAACTCTTGCTTATTTTATTCCTTTTTACTTTTTGTTAACTTTACTCACTCATATAACTTATTTCTATATGTCTATTTGGAATTCAATTTTTTATTTTATTTATTTACTCTTATTATTATTTTTTATTTATTTATTGTTTTATCATAATATATCAATATTATTTCCTTTACTTTATTATTATTGTTACTGTTATTATTATTTATTGATTTATTAATACAAGGCATTACAATTTTATGGCCTTCACATCTACCATTGATAGAGAAAATGACGGGATAAACACTTGCATGTCTTGTAGCACAACCACAAAGGAGCCACTAATATATTTATGATCCAGATTGGATCATTATATTTTTTTTCATCCATATCAATGCATTCAAAGTGGAAAAAGTGGAGGAATCAACTCACGGGACCGTTTTTATCGGCGGGACCAAGTTTGGCGAAACGAGGTTTGAAACATTCTGGGAGCGTTTTGAGGCATCAAACAACATTTTTTGGAGGTAATTTTTTTTGCTTTAGTGTCACACCTTCTCATGTTATTATACACACATAGATCTTTCCAATGGCGCAAGAAGTGCGTCAATCGATGTTCGTATGCAAAAATTATTCCACTCAGAAGTTGACCTTCCTGTTTTCACACCTATAGTTCAGGAGGATGCTGTGTCAACCCCCATTATTCATGGAAAAGGGGTTAGCCACGTGTTTTTTATGTAAAATAATCTAGAAGAGTAAATATTTTAACTCTAGTTAAGAGTTGATATAGTCAAACTTAACCACTAATAGGCTATCAAGTTGTGTTATAACCGGACCACTAGGAGGAAGAAGCATTCCATTCTTTAGAGAGAATTTTGTTCCATAGTTGAGAAAATATAGATAGGAGAGATAGGAGGTAGAGAAAACAAAGAGTAACCGTGCACTGTAGTAGGCCACGGGCCATAGTCATTACTTCTTCGTAACTGCAACCATATATCTAGATAGAGAAAGAGAGGAAAGCGACCTCACCTTCTAACTGGGTTTTCTCTTGAAAGAGTTTCCCAGAGCATATCTTGTGTCTTATGTGTGTGTGTGAGATTATTTTTCATTCTCTACTATTATGCATAATTTGCATTGCATTCATGCATTATTTATAGTTAAATTTTCAGATATAGAAGTTTAATAAAAATGTAATAGTGTAAAAATTCAGAATTTTAACATATTATTATCAGATTTGTTGTGACGAACTATCCAGTGGAATATCCATGCCAGTTTATAGATAATTTGGTATCATAGAAATTTTCTTTGGGTATTTTTTGGAGATTGCAGGGATCTATATCAGCGGAGTAAAAAATTGTAAAACCCTAATCATGTTCGGCGAATATGTAAACGAACCTCATGATCCTGCAGAGGTGAGGTTTACACGGCTAGAAAAACAAGTCGAAGATATTAACTGTAATGTAAACCTCTTCATGGAAACATTGAATAACAAGTTGGGGATATTTAGAGAATATGGGGGTTCGAATGCAGAGGAAAAATCTGAACGGGGATCAGAAGATACGAAGAAATAGAGAACCAATCGAAGAAATAATCTGAAAAATATCAACATGGTTGGAGTGCCTGAATCAATCCCTGTTTAAAATGGAAGAAAATTTCGATATCAAGCCATACCATAGTGACATCGATGCTTTGAAGCTGAACCACTGGTTGTAACATCTGGAAGTTTATTTCAGTGTCCATCAGATTGAGGAAGGACAAAAAATCCCATTTGCGCAGTTGAAATGGAGGGCCATGCACTGACTTGGTGGGAGAGCCACATGAAACCAAGAGGTTTGAGGGAGAACCTCCAATGACTAAGTGGGAATATTTCAAAACCCTCATCAAGTCACAGTTTTATCCCATTGGGTATGTGGAGGACCAGTGGATCCGGTGGCATTACTTCAGGAAAAATTCGGGCCAAAGCGTGCAGGAGTACACCACAAAATTCAAGAAGATGGATATAATGTTGTGTATCTCTCCAAACAAACTAGATGTACTGCTCAAGTATTTGGGGGGTTTTCACTACCATTTGAATGAGAAAGTGATGTTGTTCAAGCCCAAATCAGTGGACGAGGATTGTGTACAGGAACAATACCTGGAGAACATAGCCTTGAAAAGAGTGCAATCAAGTGGATCAAAGCAAAAGGATCAACATGAAGCTTCTAAGGAGGGGAAGAAGAAGAAAAAATGGGGAAAAATTAAAAAAACAATAACCAAAACACACCAATGCAAAGATCCTAGCAACCACTACAACCACTGCAACATCAATGGCCATACAAAGGAGAAGTGTTGGAAGTTGCATCCAACGCTAAACGAAAATAACAAGAAGAAACATAACAAGAATACGAATCTCATGGCCGTGGATTCGAGCACTAAGTTGAAAACAACTCGAACGTGGATGAGAAGATCATTTGTACATTAGTGTAGAAGGAGGTGAATCTGAGTAGCCTTTAGCGACAGGAAGAGAAAGAAATGACCAAACTCTTCCATATAAAGATACAAGCCAAGAAGACAAATATTGATGCCGTGTTTGACTCAGGATCGCAGGAGAATCTCATTGTAGCAAAGGTGGTCAAGAATTTGGGGCTGGAATTTCGTGATTATCCAAACCCATATTGGAAAAATTAACCTTGTTCATTGAGTTTGCCAATCCCAGACACATTGATGTGCATAAAAAAATTATATATATTTTATTCAAAATTCGATGATGATTACAAGCCCTTGGCGGTTCTCCTATGTAGGAGTTGATTGACCACAAGGGTTAAAGACACGTCTTTTGACATAAGTTCCTTTTCATAATTAATTAGGCATCTTAATTTAATTGATTTATGAATTATTAATATTTTTATTATCTATATATATATATATATATATATATATATATATATATATATATATATATGAATATTTTATTCAAAACATTGTCTCTCCCTTAAAATGCTTTGTCCTCAAAGCATAGGCAATGTTGGGTGTTGTTGGCGAAATGTTTTGTCTGCCATGACGAGTCTTCTTCTAGTAGTATTTTCCATTTGATAAGGTATTCTTTAATAGTCTTAAATATTAGTACCTTATCCCTAGTAGCGAATATGCCTTCAGGTTCTAATATGATCCTTCCTTCTTCGTCAATCTCAGGTATCTTTTTTTGAGCTATTTATTTTGACCCAGTACCTTTTTGAGGCTTGATACATGAAATGTGTTGTAAATTTGACAATGGTCTGGTAGCTTTAATCCATAAGCCACACTATTTATTTTTTTGATTATTTGGTATGGTCCATTATACTTAGGAGATAACTTATTTTTCCCTTGTTTTTTTAATGATAATTGTTTATAGGGTTGAATTCTAACAAAAACCCAATATTCTTCTTTGAATTCTCTTTCTGTGCGGTATTGGTCAGCTTGTTGCTTCATTTTATTGTGTTCCACTGTTAAATTTTCTTTTAACAAGTTAACAATTCTTTGGTTTGATTATAAGTGGTTCTTTACTACTTTAACCTTAGAATTTTGCAACGCAAAATCCTTCCACCTGGGTGGTTCATAGCCATATAGGACTTGGAAGGGACTCATTTTAGTTGAAGTATGATAGGTGGTATTGTACCACCATTCTGCTAGGGGTAGCCACTGAGACCATTTGTTTTGTTTTTTGGTGACTAAACAATGAAGATATGTTTCAAAACCTTTATTTGCAACTTCAATTTGAATATCTGTCTAGGGTGATAAGCCGAACTCATGTTGAGAGATATTCTTTCTTGGTGGTAGAAACCTTTCCAAAAATTTCCTTTAAATTTTGCATCTCTATCATTGACAATAACCTTGGGAAAACAATGCAGTTTGTAAATGTTTTTACAAAACACTTCCGAAATTTTCTTGCTTGTGTCAGTTTTTCTAATTTCCATGAAATGGGAATATTTTGTGAGTCTATCTACTACAACAAATATCTTGTCCTTACTGTCATACATAGGTATTCCTTCAATGAAATCCATCGATATTTCCTCCCATTTTTTATTTGGAATGTATAACGGATGTAGTAAACTAGGAGTTGGAATATTTTCACCCTTATTTCTTTGACAAAAATCACATTCAATGACATACTTCTGGATTTCCTTACTCATAACTTTCTAGTAGAATGATTGTCAAATTTTGTAGTAGGTTTTCAAGAATCCAACAAGCCCGGCTGCAAGAGAACTGTGAGATTATTTTAGAATTTTAATTCTAAATTTGGATGATAGGGTTAGATAAATTCTACCTTTGTACCATAATATGTCATTTTTCCATTCAAAATTGGCATATTGACTGATATTTTCAATCATAGAACCACAATCTAAATCCTTGGAATACTCAACTCGTATTTCGTCTAACCAGTCAGGAACAGCTACCAAGGTGGAACATGTTGTGTTGTCATCATCTTTCCGTGAGAGTGCATCAGCTACAACATTTTCCTTTCCATTTTTGTGCAGTATTTCTAGGTCGAATGTCGAAAGTTTCTCCATCCATTTTTTTGTCCTCTTGATAATGTTTTTTTTTGAAGTAGAAATTGAAGACTATTGTGATTGGTTCATATTGAGAACTTACTTCCGAGCAGGTATTGCCGCCATTTAGTTAAAGCATGTATGATCACAAGAATCTCCTTTTGGTAAGTCAATTTCAATATTTCTCATTTGTTAAGATTCCTTCTTTCGAAGGCTATAGGATGGTTGTCTTGCATTAATACTGCTCTAATTCCAAATCTCTAAGCATCACATTTGACTATGAATGGTTTATAGAAATATCAAGTTTCCAGTACCGATGTGGTTGACATTAATTCTTTTAGATTCTTGAAGCATTCGCCTACTTGGTTATTCCATTGGAAAGCGTTCTTTTTTAACAAGTTTGTTAGTGGCGCAATCAAATGTGCATAGTTCTTTATGAACCTTATGTAATACCCCATTAAACCTATAAATCCTCTCAGTTTTGATATGTTCTTGGGTTTCAACCATTCTTTAATCAATTTAATTTTTTTTGGGTCCACTTTGACTTCTTCCATATATATGATGTGTCCTTGGTATTCAAATTCCTTTTGCGCAAAGGTACATTTTGATAACTTGGCATAAAATTGATTCTTCTCCAATACGAAAAGTACTTCCTCTAGATGCTTGAGGTGCTCCTTCCATGTTTTGTTGTAGACGAGGATATCATTGAAGAATACTAATAATTTTTTTCTCAAGTATGGATGGAAGATTTCGTTTATAGTTTCCTAGAAGGTGGCTGGTGCAGTTGTTAAACCAAATGGAATTACATTAATATCATAGTGCCCTTCATGAGTTCTAAACATAGTCTTTTCAACGTCTTCTAATCTTACTTGAATTTGATAGTAGCCTGATATCAAATATAATTCTGAGAAATATTCTACACAATGGAGTTCGTCTAGCATCTCATCAAAGAATGGAATGGGAAATTTGTGTTTAATAGTAATTCTGTTTAATCCACTGTAATCTATACACAATCGGAAAGATCCATCTTTATTCCTAACTAATACTACTAGTACAACATATGGACTTCTACTTTTCGTAATGAGTCCACACTTTAATAGATCTTGTATTAGTCTTTATGATGGTGGGGGTAGTGATATGGTTTTTCATTTATCGGTGTCAAATCTTGTTTGACTTCAACGATATGTTGTTATGAAACCAACTCCAAAAATAGAAGAAAAGAGAGATCAACGCCTTAGAAATCAACCACTTCAAGGGGGAAACCTCCTTTACATTACATAAATGAACAATTATTGGATGACACAAATGAAAAAACCTCCTTTATATATATATGAGTCCATGGGGTCACAATATAATCCTAGCTGGCCTAACAATAATAATGTAAGGGCACAACAATAACAATATGGGGACTATAGGGGTACAAAAATAACAATAAGGGGGCTACACTAACAAAAATAAGGGAATACACTAGTAATATAGGGCCCTAACATGCACCTATCCTTCAAAAAAGTGTTTTCCTCAACGCTTGAGTAGTTCTGGATGCTTTTGTATAAAATTCTCATCCTCCCATGTGGAATCTTCAGTGGGTAAGTTCTTCCACTTGATGAGATACTATGAAATTGATCGATTTCGTTGCTGTCAAGTTCTTGTTTCCATGACTACTTCAGGTTCCAATATGATTTATCCTTCCTCATCAAGTTCTGGAAATATTGTTTGAACCAGAAGTTTGTCACCAATAACCTTCTTTAAGCATGAAACATGGAAAACTAGGTGCACTCGGGAAGATGCAGGAAGTTCCAATTTGTATGTCATAGTACCAATATTTTGCAACACCTTGTAATGGCCATAGTACTTTGGCGATAATTTATTACCCTTCTTAGCTTGTTTGAGGTGTTAGTGTCCTATAAGTATAGGATTCATGATTCGGAATTGACTTATGATATTCTTGTAAAAATATGTACATACTTTTCTTTCTGCAAGTTGTTTTCTCATATTTTGTAAAAAAATTAAAAAAAAAGAAAATAAAAAAGAGGGTAAAAGTCCTAAAAGAAAGATCAAAGGACTTAGAAAAAATAATATGCCCCAAAAGAAAAAAGAAATAAAACATGAATGTGTGCAAATTCAAATGGCACTACTTTTTCCTTTGTTACTGATGATTATGGCAGAGTGTCAATAAATGCCATAATCCATGATGAGTTGAACTGCTTAATCTTGACTTGTCATGTTTCAATTTTATTTTTGTAGAATAGTGAATAAAAATTAGTCAGACAGTTTAATCCTGACTAATTAGTAGATAGGTAGAGAATAAAGAGGATCTCATTAGTTTAATCTGAGCCCTCATATGATATACGGTAGATTTAGATAGTTTTAATTGCTTTCAAAAGAATAAAATGTTCAAGGTTGCTAGCTCAAATGCACCTGCAAAATGGAAGAAAAAATGTTAGATTAAAAGTTGGGTAGGTAGAAAGAAGTGGGAGAATCATGTAAATACTTTTCACCAGGAAAAAATCACTAATTTCCCCTCCCTTATAGTTATTCTGCATTCTAGACTTTCAGTCAAAGAGGCTCAGAGCATTTCTCTGACTTTTGTTGGGACTGGACCCAAGGCTCAATGACTGTTTAGTTAAAAATGTTTGAATTCATATAATAATCCCTAATTATCATCATTTAACCCTACATTCATCCATTGCACTGCAAATTCATAAGTAAATACTTTTTACTTAATGAAAAGAAAATTCCCTTTGATTAATTCCCTTCATTCATAAAAACACAAAAAACCCTCCAAAAATGTTATATTCTAAGTCAAAGTGGTTAAATTATAAATAATAAAGCCTTGCTTTTACATTATCACTTTACTTAGTTATATAATTGTTTTTTGGTGTTTTACATTGTCCATAGTCATATTAACTTCTAATTTACTTATTAAATCCTTATAAATAAACCTTATCCTAACTATTATATCTCCTTTTTAATTATCCCCAAAATCCATTATTATAAGCTTTTTTTCCAAAGTTAAATATCCACACGTTTTAATAAAAACCCCCATTAAACCCCCTTTGGCATAAAACTAACCATATAAATATTCCCGCCCCCTATAGTAAATAGAAATTTACATCAGTCTATTAATATATAATAAAAATAAAATACAAAAAACTTTAAACATGTTTTATATATGTTTAAATCAAAAAAGATATTCCCCAAGCTTTTTCTAAAGTTTAATCTAAGCTAAACTTTAGAACCCCATACCTTTGTGAATATATTTACCTTTCCATGCTTTAACCCAAGGTATCATCGTGATCAACTTATACATGGTATTTGATCAACTTATACATGGTATTTTATCCCTGCAATACTTAAAACCTTCCCGTATGTATAATCCACCATGTAAATAGCCTCATGCTATATACATAAATTTAAACCATGGTTAAAGCCTAAAACCTGCCTCATGCGCCGTTTACCATATATATAAAACTATGCTTATATACTACCCGATAAACCCTTTTAAAAAATCCTTTGAAATATAACCCTACATTAACATAATCTTTTCATATACCAAAACTTTGTTATAAAGTCTATTATACAAAGGTTTTGTTATAAAATTAAAATGCGCCATCGCATAAGCCCCGACCCCACCTTACCTTTCCCCTGCAGCTTTAAAAGGATCCTAACCATTCGCTTTAAACTCTCCAATCCAACAAATGACGATAAACTTCGCGCCCGCAAAACAAACGACGACCCCCAGCTCGAATGGACGCGAAAAAAGCTGTTTTCGTGAAACCACCTTTGCGAGGTGGCATATTTTCATTCCGTCGCGTTCGATTAGATGAATACCACTTACAGCTCATTGTCAATGTGAAAACCACCCCTGGTTTTCTGCATTCAAACTTCAAAGAATTCCCACCAAAGTATTAAAACCCACCATTGATACGTTTATGAGATTTATAACTATGGGTTAAAACCTTGGTTATAAGTTTTTTTAACAAGATCTGTGTGTTTTGAGTTTTAAAGTCGTAGCCGACTATTAATGAAGCTCCATTTAGCCAGTTTTAAGCTCCCAAAGCCTTGTTTTAAACCTAGATGTATCAATTCACGCATGAAAGTCCAGATTTAATAGCAAGATCCCTGTTTGAAGACCAGATAAGATCTGTTTCGGTTCCAGCAGTTAACATTAAAGCTCAAATTCAAGAAGAAATTGCAAAAAACCATCCCGATTGTAGAAATACCTGCAGTAAAGGTTACTATCAGAATATGAAATTGGACCAATAGTTTCAATACTAGTTGACAAAATTGTTTTCTCCAAATTCTCAAATTTCAATTCAAAAAGCTTCATTCAGCAAACAGTTTGTGTACAAGGAAGGATAAAATCAAGTCAGAGAGAGATCAGAATGATGAAATTTGCACAGTGAATGATAAAAGTGAAATGAGAATTCACAGTGATAGTAAAAGCATAACAGTTAAAGAGTATCAGTGGATAAAGTGTATCAGGTAAAAGTCAGAGTGAAAGGTCAAAACAAAGTTATAGGACAATCAAAGTAAAACAGTAAAAGTAAAACATAGAGGCAAAAAAGTGAAGAAAAGCACATATAAAACAGTGAAGCTGAGAGGAAAAAACAAAACAGTTTATGTGATTTTGGTTTTTTACTGCTGATAAGTATCTTTTATAGCAGTAAAAGGGTAAAAGGGAAATCCAAGTATGACAATGAAATGATATGACAGTGAATTATTTTTTCTACCATAGTGAAAATTTCATTTTACAGCTGTCAAAAGGTTAATATATCAATTGAAATTGTATCAAGCTAAAAAACAGGGTCAAAGAGTATCGGAGAAGAAACAACCAACTCATTTTTTACTATTGTAATTTCTCTATTTTACAAGCAGTGAAATGACAGATGAACAGAGTGAAAGAGTATCAGGAAGAAAGACAACGTTAAAGGGTGTAAAGTGAAAAGAGTATCAATCAAGCAATATTCAAAGAGATATTTTCCAAATATGCCAGCAAGCATGGACAGCTACTCAAACAAACAGTTTTTTGTTAGATAAGATATCACTATTTTTTCTAGATAAGAGGACAACTTGCTAAGTTGTTAAGCAGCTGTCCCTCTTAATGTGTAAAGATATTTTTATTTCCTAAAGTTTTTCCTAGATTTCTCTAAGATATTTTGTAATAAACATTTTGTATAAATACTTCAGTTTATGAAGTGTTTAGTGTGGAATAAAATTGCTAAGAACATTATAGACATTTTGCTAGTACATTGGAGGCTCATATGTGTTGATTTCAAAGCAGTGGTCTAGATAATAGCCAATTGGACTTCATAATTCAGGATTCATGCGATAATTTGAAGAGTAAAGTGCATCTATCTTGTCATAGTTTACTTTCTGAGTTCCATTCATTTCATATATGTTGTTCAATCTTAATGATTAAGTAGGAGTATTACTTCAGGACTAGTGTTAGAACTCCCTGTCTTAACTACTTGATCATTTAAATGTTTTTTGTTGATTTTCGAATTTAGAAATTCTTAATTGCTCCTAGTCCCGTTTGACCCCTGCCTCCTTCCTCTTTTTCCAGATCAAAGGATTCTTCATTTCCCTTTATCCAGAAGCAAGCCATCTCATCAAAAAAATCTATCCAAATCTTTGAGGGTTATCTACCTTGCCCTGAATACATTAGCATCTTCTTGGCCTTGCCTTCTAGTTCTGTTTGCTAGACTTTGACTCCATAGCCCAATGGAATAGTAGATCCCTCTTTAATTTGTCTTCAAGTAATATTATTTTCCACCAAACATTTCAAAACCAAAACCAAATTGAACTATCATAACTAGCCTAAAATATTAAACAAAACAAAGTTAAATCATAAAGAGAGAGCCCTCTCTGAAATTTAGGAAGGCTGGATCCTAAATTTCCAAAGTAGGTTTGTGGTTACCCCTAGTTTTCTTAAAACTGAAAAATCCAAAAGCCCACAATCTTTAGAAATTACTAGGGTGATAACATGAGGGACATTTGTTTGTATGGTTGTAGCCATAAAAATACCTAGTCGCCTACATCAAAACTTCTCTCGCTGCGATGTTGATCTGCCTATTGTTTCATTCGATTTTGTGCCAAATTTAGGTTGTCCTTTAAGAGTCAGAGAATTTTTTGTTGATGCTTGATGTGATCTTCCATTGCTTGAACCTTAGAATTTTCTCTTAAATATGATGTGATGGATGGCAGATCATATCCATAAAGTGCCATAAATGGGGTCATTTTTTCTACAGTGTGGAAGGAAGTGTTATACCACCATTCAACCAGAGGTAACCAATTGACCCATTGTGTTTATTTATTAGATACAAAGCAACGAAGATATCCTTCCAAACATTTGTTCACTATCTCAGTTTTCCTATCGAATTGAGGATGATAAGATGAGCTATGAGCTAGTTGAGTACCCAAACAAGAAAATAATTTCATCCAAAAATTTCCAGTGAAAATGGGATCTCTATCGCTTACAATAATCTTTGGGTTTCCATGTAGCTTTTGAATTGTTTTCTTAAATGCAGTAGCAACTGTACTCGCTTTAAATGGACGAGATAATGCACAAAAGTGTGCATACTTGGTAAGTCTATCAACTACCACTATGATGACACTCTTTCCCTTGGACTTAGGTAAACCTATGATAAAATCCATTGAAATATCCCCCCAACGTTGATTTGGAATAGATAAAGGTTGTAGAAGACTCGGGTCTTAATTGTCTCAACTTTATTTTACTGGCAAACCAAACATTCCACCACAAAATTTTGAATATCAGATTTAAGGACATCCTAAAAAAATTCTTTCTTCACCCTATGGTAAGTTTTTAAAAATCTCGAGTGTCCTCCTAAGGGAGAGGTGTGAAATTACAAAAGAATATTTTGTTTTAGTTGGGAATTATTACAAATATATAAGCGATCTTTGTACCATAAGGAATCATTTTTCCAAATAAATGTATAAGATGTAATGGGATCTTGCTAGAAATTTTGAATGAGTGTCCATACTTCTTCGTCATTCTTCCATTCCTTCCTTGCTTTGGTTATCCAATCTGGTTGGATAATAGAAATGGTACAAAGTAATGCTTCCACATCCTCATCCTTTCTTGAGAGTGCATCTGAAACAACATTTAGCTTCATTTTTTTAGATTATTTCAAAGTCATAACCCAACATCTTTGTGACCCATTTTTTCTACTATTCTAAAGATAGTCTTTGTTCCAAAAATTATTTAAGACTATCATGATCAGTTTTTATCTTGACGTGTCTTCCCATTAGGTAAGGTCATCATTTCTTTAGTGCATGAAGTATTGCCAACATTTCCTTCTCATAAATAGCTTTTTGTAAATACTTTCCTTTGATTGGACGAATTTAAAAAGAAATGGGTCTTCCTTCTTGCATTAAAACAAAACCAAATCCATTTCCTGAGGCATCACATTCCACAATAAAGGTTTTTGTGAAGTCTGGCGTAGCTAAGGCCAGTGCTTGGCACATTGCCTCTTTAAGATAGTCAAAGGCTTTAGTTGCTTCAGGAGTCTATGAAAATGCATCTTTCTTCAATAATGTTGTTAGAGGTGCTGCTATTCTCCCATAATTCTTAACAAACTTGTGATAATACCCCATTAACCTGAGAAATACTTGCAACCGCTTTATGGTTGCGGGGAATTTCCATTCCTTAATGGCTTTAATTTTGTTAGGGTCTACCTTAACACCCTCCTTAGATACAATATGACCCATATGTTCCACCTCTTGTACTCCAAAGAAACATTTGGAGGTTTTTGCATATAATTGTTTTTCCTCCAATAGTTTGAGCACCCTGTCAAAATGTTGAACATGATCCTTCCAAGACCTGTTGTAGATTAGTATATCACCAAAAAATACTAACAAAAATTTTCTAAGGAAGGGTTTGAAAATGTAATTCATCAACCCTTAAAATGTAGAAGGTGCATTGGTAAGGACAAAATGCATGACCAAAAATTCATAATGACCCTCATGAGTTCGAAATGTTGTTTTCGAAATGTCTTCAATCTTCAGTTTAATATGATGATATCCTGAATGGAGATCCAACTTGGTGAAATAAATTGCTCCATGTAATTCATCCAATAATTCATCAATCACAGGAATGGGAAATTTAATTTTAATAGTGAGTTTATTGAGCTCCCTATAATCCAGACACATGCACCATGATCAATCCTTCTTGTGCACCAATACTATTGGATCAGACAAAGATCTTTGACTAGGTTGAATTATACCAGCCTCTAGAATTTCTGCAATCATACGTTCAATTTTTCTCTTTTGGACATAAGGATATCTGTAAAGCTTGATGTTTGGAGGAACACTTCCTGGAATCAAATGAATATCATGATCATGATCACGAATAGGTGGGAGTCCTTTGGGAGATTCAAACACCTTGGAATGATTGTGTAAGACTTTTTGGAGATCTGGAGAAATCGATGATTTTGATGTTGGAAATTCTAGTGAGCATAATTGTGTAATGATGCCTCATTGTTATTTCTTCAGAAGCTTTTCCATCACATTAGAGCTTATTACCTTTCCCGAATTCCTTGCGATGCCCTGTAATTCAACTTAATTTCCTTCCAAAAAATATTTCAAGAAAAGTTCTTGAAAATTAAAAGCTACCATCCCCAAAGATTGTAACCATTGTACTCCTAGTACAACATCAACACCACCCATTGGAATGGAAAGCATTGGACTATTCAATACATATTCCCCCATGTTTAACTTGATATTATGACACTTTCCATAGAAATTTATAGTTCCTCCATTTTCCATCATCACTTGACACTATGGCAATAGGTATAGGAAGCAATTCAATTCCTTGGATACCTTACAATGAATAAAATTATGGGTACTACCCGAATCAATAAGCACTATTACATTTTTGTTCTTGATATGTCCTTCTATCTTGAGAGTTTGAGGAGTGGTAATTCTTGCCAATGAATTATAGGATATGGTTGGATTCATTTCTTCTTCCTCTAGGGTTGGTTTCTAGTGTATATCCTCTTCTTTTGAAGTTTATTGTTCATTTTCTTTCTCCTCTTCACAATATATGTAAAATAATTCCTTCTCAACACACTTATGACCTTTAATGTATTTTCTATCACAACTATAACAAAGCCCTTTTTCTTTTTTTTCTTGCAATTTTTGTGGTTTCAACCTTGTATGTTGTGGAAGTATAGGAGTAGCAACTCTTCCATCTTTATAGTTGTGAGTGGTAGGCTTCCTTATCACCATAATTTTGCTTTCAATTTTTCTTTCCAACCTGAATGCTTTCTCCAATGTATCAGGTTCCCAAAGGTGAACCTCATGTTGGATGTTATCCTTTAGAGTCCCTATGAAGACATAAATCCTATGTTCCTCTAGAATATTATTTACCCTTATATTCAATTTTTGGAATTCCTCAATGTGCTCCATCATTGAACCCTTTTGTTTGAGATTTATCAATTGGCTAAATAAGGTGTTGATATTTGTATCCTCATAATGTGTTATCATTTCCTCCATAAAAATTGACCATGTGACCAGTGGTTTACAAAATAAAGCCATCGATACCATGCAAACTGATTTTGTTCTAAATATAAAGTTGCGATGCGTACCTTTTGTGTGTTTTGCGTATTATGGAGCTCAAAGTATTACTCCATTTGTAGTATACAAGTTATCGAATCCTTGCCATCAAACTTCCTCATATCTATCTTTGGAATATGGTGGGTCTTAAATCCAACATTAGAGTCTATGAAATCATGATTAAAATTTCTTTTGTTCTCATCATGAGTTTCCTCTACTACCTTTTCGCCATTAGGAAGCTTTTCTTGTAGCAACTTTTCCAAACCTTCCTTCAGACCTTCCATGTATTTCTTCAAATCTTCCATGTTGCCTTCTATACCATCCATCTTAGCTTCCATGCCACCCAGCTTAGATTCCATGCCATTCTTCAAACCATCCATCTTAGCTTCCACATCTTTCTTCAAACCATCCATCTTAGCTTCCATGTTGCATTCTATACCATCCATCTTAGATTCCACACCATCCATTTTAGCTTCCATGCCATTCCTCAAACCATCCATCTTAGCTTCCATGCCTTTCTTCAAACCATCCATCTTAGCTTCCAAGTCTTTCTTAAAACCATCCATCTTAGCTTCCATTTCATTTTTTGTTGATTTTTGTGAGAGCGAAATTTGTAGCACTTGGTATTGTAATTTTGATATTTCATGTTGCACTTCTTCCTCTTCATGAGTCATAGTAGAGCCTTCTGAGGGCTTAATGGGTGTTGAATTATTTTTAGGGGGAATTTTAGAACTCAATACTGATATCTATGCTTCAATATGCCCTTAGAATCACTTCAAACTTATTTTTCAAACAAGACTTATGAAATTTAAAAAAAAAAATACACACCTTTTTCTTGGTTTTAAGGAGCTCGATATTGAAATTGATGCATCTCTGTAATTTCATATCCCCAAGATTTTATCTTTAGTCCTTTAATATCCCTCTTAATCTTCTTTCCACTGCCACAAGTCTGACCTGATTTGGATTCTTCAAGGCAAGTTTATTCCCAATCTCCCACAATGACCTAATTATGGACTGGTTTAGTAGAGAAAACTTGTATGGCGTGCCACGTGGCACTTTTTTCTCCTTCAACTTTGAAATTGATACACAGGAAATTACAGTCTGTGTAATTTTGGCAACTTTTTATAGAATTCCAATCTGATGCTCAAAGAGAGTGTTATGAAGAGTTTCCCAACATCACATCTTTGAGATGAAATTTGAGAGCTTGCAAAAACCCTAACTTCCAGAGATCATATCTCCGAAAATATTGCGAACGAAGATCTGAAATATTTACACGAAGTTCCTCAAAATTTCTTCGCAAATGGGTTTTCTTTGTAGCTTTTTAACCTTCATAGAAAAACAATTATAACGCAAATTCCATGATGACTTGTTTGAAGCAACGAAACCCTAGAATCCAAAGCTCTGATACCAAATGTTATGAAACCAACTCCCAAATAGAAGAAAAGAGAGATCAACACCTTAGAAATCAACCACTTCGAGGGGGAAACCTCCTTTAAATTACATAAATGAACAATTCTTGGATGACACAAATGACAAAACCTCATTTCTATATATAGGAGTCCATGGGGTTAGAATATAATCCTAGCCGACCTAACAATAATAATGTAAGGGCACAAAAATAACAATAATGGGCTATTATGGCGCACAATAATAAAAATATGGGGACTACAGGGGTACAACAATAAGGGGGCTACACTAACAACAATAAGGGAATACACTAGTAATATAGGGCCCTAACATATGTTCAAATTTCCTTTCAGGGGGTAATTTCATCAAAATACCTTATCATATTTCTAGATTAGGGATGTGACTTCAGATTGTTGGTTAATCCATTCCATTGATAATAACTCCAATTGTTGGCATTGTGCGACGAATACTAGGGCTCCCTTGCGAAAAATCTTCTTCATTTGCTAAGCAGAAATGATTTTGGTAGGTGGGGCTGGAATCCAAACAACTTATACTTCCTTCCATCCATTTTTAACTTACTGAACTATTTTTTGGTGATTTACAAAATACGTCCCTAGTGTTTGCAACCATTGTACTTCTAAGACGATGTCTACACCTCTTAAAGGGACCATATAAAAACTCGACTCCATTTCGTATTCGTTTATTTTCATTTTAAATTTATGGAAATTCCCTACTCCATCTATTTGTTTCCCATCTTCCACCATAAATTTTAAATTTTCTATGGGATACGAATAAATGTTCAGTCTTTTTGCACCATTGGCATCTATAAAGTTGTGTGTATTTCCTAAATCTATTAACACAATAAAGTTCCACTTCTTAATATTTCCTTTAAGTTTTAATGTTTTTGGTTGAGTTATCCCTGTGATAGCTTCCAGAGAAATTCTTGGCATATTTTCTTCTTCTGGATTTGGATTAGGAGTCTCACTTTATTCATTGGTTTCTTCATCAGAGCTATTCTCTGAATATTCCTCTTCTTGTTGTGCTTCACAGTTGTAATTTTTTTGCGTAGTGCACATGTTCCCTAGGGAGTATTTATCTCTGTATGTCCAAGGTTTGTTATATTTTTTTCTTTCGAAATTTGACTATTGTTTTCCTCCTTCACGCATAGGTGGTTCAATGTATTTACCATTGTTTTATGAAGACGACCTACTTGAATTCCCTTTTGAGCAGTTGTTTTATTTTTGATTACTGGCATATGGTATTTTATTGAGCTTATACTTTGGCTCAATAATTATTGCTGCATGTCTACCTTCTTCAATGGTTTTGGGTTTATATAGTTTTAATTCTTCTTGAATATACTCTTTAAGCCCACATCTATACATTTTTAGTAGTTCTTCATTGGAGAACCCCCTTTATCTTATAGCTAATACTTCCCACTCGTGGGTGTATTCACTTACTGATCCTTTTTGTGTGAGGTGAACAATTTTTTTGTAAATATCGTCTTCTTCTTCTTCATGGAACCTTTTGAGCAAGGCGCCCACAAAATTTTTCGAATTGAATGAATGAGCCTCAAATCTATTGGACCATCATAGGAACCAATCATATGCTTCAACTTCCAAGTTGTTGGATGCAGTCATGACCTTCTCTTGTTCACCTATTGGCGGGTTTGCTCTGAAGATGGCGTCCATTCTATTTAACCACACAATGGCTCCCTTATGGTCCTTACCATCATACTTAGGTAATTCCCTTTCGAGAAACTTTGTAAAGTACTAACTTCTTTGGAACTGTATATGCTATATTCGTGGGACTTCGTGGATCGACGAGAATTATTGACTTGGAAAAAATTCGCCTTCTAGAGTCTTGGGACTTTGTGGTGACTCTTGTGTGCTTAAGGGATTAAAGGGTGGATTAACTCCTCACATAAATTGGCTCATCATGCTCTCTATTTTTTTGATATTATTTTCCATTTGGTCTTGAGTGCTAATTATCTTCTCTTGGCCTTTTTCGAATTCATCCTACTTCCTTTTGATATTGTCAAGGCGTTGGCACATTCTATTGATTTCCTCCTGAAATTTCCTTGAATTTTCATCATCAAAGCTACTCCCCATTTTGTTCTTCTTTTTCTTAGTAGACCCATTTTTTTAAATAATTAATTAAATAATAATAATAATTTATTTAAATAAATAAATATATATAGCTATATTAAAAATATATAACATAGTATGTATTATATATGTGAAATATATATAACAAAGTTTTTTTTTTTTTTCAAAAAAAAAATCGTGAATTTAAAGGGATACGATTTTCTCAAGGGGCATGAGTCACAATTTAAGTCACAGGTTATCAGTGGTCAACGAAGGAATGAACAATGGGATGTGTGCAATTGAACCAACATGGTTTTTCGGTTGTCGGGAGGGTGATGACGAAAGGCATGAAACTGTAGATGTGATGTGGGGGTTGTCGTGCGAATCGACGGGGAGCGGGAGACTAGCGAGGAAAACAACGTCAAGGGGAAGGCAACGTTATACGTTGAGTATGGAGTATGCAACGGTGCAGACGTGGACAAGTTTCAGGTGACATCAGAAAAGTGGGAGAAATGGTTGTGTGGGCACGAAATCATGCAGAGGTTGACAAGGGACGATGGACATTCAATTGTGTGGGCACGACTACGCGCAGAGGTTGACAAGGGATGGTGGAGAGCTGACTGTGTGGGTACGACAACGTGCAGATAGGGTTTTGTCAGTTGCAGATTTGGAGGTGACGGGGATGCTCGAACAGGCAGGAAAAACGAGGACGGGGGGTGAAGAATGGTATAATGGAAGAAGAAATGGTGTGGGCAACAGAGATGAACAAAAAACAACAACAGAAGTGGAGGATGACGAATTGGCTCTGATACCACTGGAACAATTAACCTTGTTCACTGAGTTTTCCAATCCCAGATACATTGATGTGCATAAACAATTTATATATATTTTATTCAAATTCCGATGATGAATACAAGCCCTTGGGCGGTTCTCTTATATAGGAGTTGACTGGCCAAAAGGGTTAAACACACATATTTTGACATAAGTTCCCTTTCATAATTATTTGGGCATCTTAATTTAATTAATTTATTAATTATTAATATTTTTTATTTATTTTTGTATATATATATATATATATATATATATATATATATATATATATATACGAATATTTTATTCATAACACATATCCATTGGGATGAGTAAATAAGGATGCAGAGCTGAAGGTAAAAAAACAATGTAAAATTATATTTGCTACTAGAGTTGATTTTATTGATGAAATAGATCTAGAGGTGGTTCCCCTTGATGTAGGTGGAACCGTGTTTGGGAGTCCATACATGTACATGTGGGATGCAATGTTCATGAGGAGAGCCAACCAGTATTGACTCGTCAAGGATGGAAAATCATTCATCATCGATGTACACAAAGGCAAGTCGAAAATTTCATTGGTAAGAGCCAACCAAGCCAAGAAATTGATCAATTCCAACAAGAAGTATGTTTTAGTGGTTTTAAGAGAAAGTCAGTCTGAAGAGGAGTTAATCATTAGGGGAATTTTGAGGCCTAAAATGGGACTCCTAAGGAAATTATAAAATAATAGTGGAAATAATAAAATAAGATTATATTACATCATCAAATTTAGAGGGAAAAAATTAAAAAAACTATTTTTTCAACTTGTATTTTAAACTTATCTCCCTATGGATTTACTCAAATTTCAAGTGGAAACACTTTCTGGATGCATAATTTGATTCCTCATCCAAGGAGTACCCATGTTGCATACTTTATATGGAACCTATTGCACAAAAAATGAGAAATACATGAAAAACATGATTGCAATCACGTTTTTTCATGTATTTCTCATTTTTCGTGTAGCGAGGTCCATCAAATGTATTCAACATGGGTACTCCTTGGATGAGAAATTAAAGTTTTCATCCAATGAGTACTCCCACTTGAAATTTGAGTAAAATCTTAGGGAGATAGGTTGAAAATACGAGTTGAAAATGTAGTTTTATTATTTTATTATTTTTAATCTTTTTACTCTTTTACTCCAAAAATGGTGAATCATCCCCCATGGTTGACAACATCATCTTGAATCCTATTGGTTCTTATAAATTTTATTTTGGTTGTACATTTTTATTAGGAGACCCATTTTAGACCTCAAAATTCCCCTAATGAAGAGGCAAGGCATCCCTGGAGGGGTGTACTAAGAAACAAAAATAACAATTAGAGGAGTTACTATAGGAATACAGGGATGTGTTCCGAGAGCCCAAAGGGTTACCATCTAAGATATAAGTGGAACATGAGATCCAACTATTTTCGAACTCCCCATTGCCAAATATTAGGTTGTACAGGAAGTCTTTTGTAGAAGCAAGTGATGTGAAGAAACAATTGCAACAATTGTTGGAACAGGGTGTCATTCGACTGAGTACATCTCCATGTAGGTCACCTATCATCACTGTGCCAAAGAAGGATGGGACTTGGAAGATGTGTATAGATTATACAGAATTGAATAAAATCATGGTAAAAAAAAAATACCCCTTGCCCAGGATAGACAATATGGTAGATCAGTTGCAGCAAGAAAATTACTTCACCAAGTTGGACTTGAAGTATGGATATCACTAGGTTCGAGTCAAAGAAGAAGATACATGGAAGACCACCTTCAAAACCAAAAAAGGTTTGTATGAGTGGTTAGTTATGCCATTTGGCCTATGTAATGCAACAACTACATTTATGAGATTAATGAATGATGTACTGCTCCTTTTTATAGATTCATTTATTATTTTCTATTTGGATGATGTATTGGTATATAGTGCTACCTTAGAGGAGCATATTTCACATTTGACTCGGGTTTTGGAAAGATTGAAGAAGCATCAACTGCTAGCAAATATCAAGAAGTTTGAGTTTGCACAATAGTCCTTGGTGTATTTGGGGTATGTGATTGGTGGAGGAGAACTAAAGATAGACCAGATGGAGGCCATCATGAAATGGTCGGTTCCTACTAATGTTTCTCAGGTTAGGAGTTCATTGGGGCAGCACAGTAATTGAGGAAATTCATAGCCTCATTTTCAGTGATAGCAACACTTCTCCATGCCATAACAACAAGTGGAAAGAGTGTCCAGTGGGGAAAAGGTCATCATAAGGCTTTCGAGGAGATAAAGATGAAGATCAATCAAGCACCAGTTTTGGAATTACCAAAATTGCAACGCCCCTTTGAAGTGGAGATAAATGCGAGTAGGTATGCTATGGGAGTTGTCTTGATGCAGGGAAGAATACATGTATGCTAACATTATGAAGTATTTCGTGGGGAAGTTCTTAACTACCCTACCTACGATAAGGAGCTCTATGCCATGGTGCAAGATATGAATAAGTGGAAGCATTATTTGGTGGGAAAGGAGACAATAATCTACATAGATCACCAGTCATTACAGTACTTGCAGGCCCAGAGTAAGCTACAACAGAGTGGGCATTACAAGTGGATGGGGTTTTTACAACAGTTTCATTTGGTGATCAAGTATAAGAAGGAAACACAAACAAGTTGGACGACATGATTTCAAGGCCACCCAAATCAAAGATCACAACTTTGGGGAATCTTATGCACATGGAGCTATTCACCCATGATGCATATAAAGAGGCATATTCAAAAGATGAGGACTTCAAGGGGTGTATCAGTAGTTGCAAAGTCGGATTCATGTGCATGATGGAAACAACACCATTGATGACCATCTCTAGGATGGGTTACTCTACATGATGGATAAGCTATGTGTTCCTAAAGGTGAGCGATTGCAATTGATTAGAGAGGCTCAAACATCCAAGGTTGCAGGGAAATTTTGTGTAGGGAAGAGGTATGTGTATTGGCCCAAGATGTAAGAGTAGGTATCTAATTCATAAAAGGATGCATGATTTGTTGTACCAACAAGCCTAGTAACAGGAAACAAGGTCTATATCATTCCTTACCTGTACCTACTCTTCCTTGGGAAAGAATTTTCGTGGACTTTGTGGGAGGTATACCAAAAACGAGGAAGGGACATGAATACCTGTTCGTGGTATTTGATAGGTTCAACAAGATGTGTGTTTTGATGCCCTGTAAAAATACCACCAACAATAAAGAAGCAGCAAACTTGTTCTTTGGACAGGTCTGCGTGCACTTTGGGATACCAAGGAGCATCATTTTAGATAGGGATACAAGATTTCTTGGTGCATTCTGGACTACATTATGGGAGAATATGGACATGAATTTGAAGAGATCTACAAGACTCCATCCACGGACAGATGGGTTAACAGAAGTAGTTAATAGGACTTTGGTGCAACTTATAAGGAGATACAGCCAGAAGCATCATAAAACCTAGGATGAAAATATGGTACATACACACACACACACACACACACACACACACATATATATATGGGGATTTTCCTGTAGAAGTGTGGGTTTCTATGTTGTAAGAATGTTATATATATATATATATATATATATATATATATATATATATATATATAGAGATTTTCCCGTAGAGTGGGTTCCTTCGTTGTAAGCATGTTATATATATATATATATATATATAACATTCTTACAACAGAGAAACCCACACTTCTACAGGAAAATCCCCATTTGAAACTTGTTTTGGATATTTGTTGCCTTCACCATTAGACATTGAATATGGGCAACAAGGAGTGAGGGAAGATATTATAGGAGATTTTTTGAGGGCTGAAAATTGTATAGAGAAGATCAGGAAAATCCATCTACAGGTACAGGAAACATTTCCGAAGTCGTAAGAGAAGCATAACGCCAGACATGATCAACATAGAAAAGATAAATCGTTCAAGTTGGGAGACAGAGTATGAATACAACTGAACAAGGAGAGGATACAAGGGACTGGTAAGAAAATCAAGTCTCTCAGATATGGTCCCTTCGAGATAGTGAAAAAGGTGGGTGATAATTCTTATCGATTAATTTTACCACCATATATGCACATCTACTCAGTTGTGAATGTAGAGAATTTGAAACTATATAAGCCTTCCATGCTAGATTTGGAAGAGGAACAGGTCATACCTTATGTGGAGTATTTGGCACTAGATGCTCAGGCAGAGTTGATAGAAGATACAACTTTGCAGAAGAGGTCCAAAACTACAAGACAAGGGCAACATGAATTTTGGCATAATGGGTTGAAGGGACAACTTCCAGGCAAAGCTAAATGGTACACTAGATAGAAGGTGGAGGAAAAATTTCCTCACCTCATTCAATAAAATATTTTGGTGACCAAAAGGCTCCCAAAGTGGGGAGGTGTATTATACAACCAGCTCACAAAAAAATAGAAATAGTAGATCAACGAATTATAAAATATCCTCTACAAGGGGGAAAGCTCATTTACATTACATAAACGAACAATTATTGGATGATTCAAATGACAAAACCTTATTTCTATATATATGAGTCTAAGGGGTCACAATATAATCAGAGCCGACATAACAATAATAATGTAAGGACACAATAATAGCAATAGTGGGCTTCTATGGGGCACAATAATAAAAATATGGGGGGCTATACTAAAAATAACAATAAGGGGATACACTAGTATTATAGGGACCTAAAAAAGTGTGATCCATATTGCATCATTATATTGTTTTTAATCCATCTTGATGCATTTACAATGGAAAAAGTAGAGAAATCATCTCATGGGACCGTTTTTACCGGCGAGACCCAGTTTGGTGAAACATGATCTGAAAAATTCAGGGAACGTTTTGAGGCATCAAACAACACTTTTTTGGGGGTAAAAATTTGTCGCTTTAGCATCAAACCTTTTCATGTTATTCTACACACAAATATCTCTCCAACAATGCAAGAAGTGCTTCAATCAGAATTCGTATGCAAAATTTATGCCACTTAGAAGTTGACCTTCCTGTTTTCACACCTATAGTTCGAAAGGATGCCGTGTCAACCCCCATTATTCATGGAAAAGGGGCTAGCCACATTTTTTTGATGTAAAAGACTATAGAAGAGTCCATATTGTAACTCTAGTTAAGAGTTGATGTAATCAAACTTAACCATTAGTAGGCTATTGAGCTATGTTATAACTAGACCACTAGGAGGAAGAGGCATTCCATTCTTTCAAGAGAATTTTATTCCATAGTTGAGCTAAGATAGCTATGAGAGATAGGAGGTAGGGCACATAGAGAGGATCGGTGCACTGTAGCACCCCACTGGCCACAAGCATTTCTTCTTTGTACTTGTAGCCATATTTCCAGACATAGAAAGAGAGGGAAGCGACCTCACATTCCAGCTGGGTTTTCTCCCGAAAGGGTTTCCCAAAGCATATCTTGTGTCTTATGTGTGTGTGTGAGAGCTTATTTTTTCATTCTCTACTTTTTTTCATAATTTCCATTCGCATGCATACACTAATTACAGTTAAATTTTCAGATCTAGAGTTTAATAGAACTATAATAGTGAAAAAATTCATAATTTTAATATATCATTACCAAATTTTTATGATGAATTGTCCAGTGGAATATCCATGGCAGTTTACAGATCAATTTACAAGTCATTCTCCTCTCAAGATTTATTTTTTATTCTAGTGTATTGTGTTAGTTTTTGTAGCATTAGATGGTGTTCTAGTCTTGAAGCTTTGTGGAGAGGCTAAAACATACGAGTTCTCCAAAACCTAGAAACCGTTTTTGGAAATTCCACATAGAGATAGTTCAATTAAATTAATTGACCATCATCTAAATTTTTCCTAATTCTAACTTAGGAAAAATGGTTAGTTAATAGTAATTAATTGAGAAAGGTGAGAATTATCTAGAAACTCACATGGATCGACTTGGAGATGATCTCAACCATTGTTTAATTTTTAATCTTGGTTGGTTGAGTCCCAATTAGAGATTATAAGAAGAGGTCGATCGGTAGATGGAGAAAACATAGAACACAGTGAGTGAGAGCCAACAGTGGGATTTCCTTGGGTAGTTTAAGCTAGTCAGCAATAGATTTTGAGCCAGAGAGAGATGTAGGGCTAGAGAGGGGCAAAGACAGTGATCCGGAGGAATATTTTTTCAAGTTCCAGAGAGGTAAGAGAGGAATATTTCTACTTTGTAGGGAAGAAGGTGTTTGTTAAACACTCGAGTTGGAAGAGGGTGAAATAGATTTGAGTTCGAAGCAACAGGTTGTACATGCTACTGCTCGATTCTCCAGTGGCACTGATAGGCAGTGAAAGTAACAAAGGGAAAGACCTGAATGAGCTACAACATAGGAGAATAGGACATTCATACCATGGAGTACTTAGAATGCTCAGGGAGACAGTGAAAAGTGTTCCAAAACTTGGAACGAAACACGATGATGTGTGTAGAGGGTGTGTGCTTGGGAAATATGCTAAGGTAGCATTCCTAAGAAGTGACAACAGAGAAGATGGCATGTTGGGACTGATACATTCAAATATTTGTGGCTTTATGTCCACTAGAGCTCTCAGTGGAGCAGAGTATTTTGTCACCTTCATTGATGACCATTCTAAGAAAACCCAGATCTACTTCTTGAAGACCAAGGATGAGGTCTTCGATCACTTCAAGGAGTTCAAAGCTCTGGTGGAGAATGCGAGAGGGAATAATATCAAGGTGCTTCATTAGAATAATGGTGGAGAGTAAAAAGATAAATACTTCACAAATTTATGTGCTAACGAAGGCATCATAAGAGAGTGTAAAACTCCATACAATCCACAATAGAATGGGGTCATAGAGTGAAATAACATATATATAGTTGGGGAAGCAAAAAAAATGTTATATGACCAGTATTTGCCAGATTTCTATGGGCAGAGGCATATAACACAACGATGTGTATTCAGAATAGGGTTCCTGGTAAGGTATTGCGGAAGATAACACCAAAATAGGTCTTCTAAGGAAAGAAGCCTAAAGTAATTCACTTAAGGATCTTTGGTAGCATAGCTTACTTCCATGTGCCAGATGAGAAGCACACCAAATTAGATCATACTGTAGAGAAGGGGTTCCTCATTGGGTGTAGAAAAACCTCAAAGGATCACAAGATATATGTTCTTAGCAACAGGAAGATTGTAGTGAGATGAGATGTAAAGTTCATGGAGGATAGAAACTTTGAGAAGTCTTGTGAGATGCCAATAGGTGGTCACAATGAGCCAACATAAGCTCCTTTAGTCTAACAGCAGGGGCAGCTAGTGGGACAGTCACATGGATCTAGTACAATGACCAATACTATAATTTCCATAGGTACAAGGGATCCAGTGAGTTCAAAATAGAATAAGCAGTAGAGGCAGGATGAGGAGCTCGTCGAACCAGAAGGGAAGTTCTTCAAACATTGAGAGATGCAGAGGAGTCCATTGGAGCTCCTAGGACAAACAAAAGAGAGTGCAAACAACCTAACATATACCAAGCATTGGTATCATAGGTTGAACAACTTTCCATCTATCAGAAGGTCGCACAACATCAAGTGTGGATAGATGCCATGGTAGAGGAGTACATTTCTATCATGACAAGTGATGTTTGGGAGGTGGTGCCAAGACCCAAGTGTAGGTTACTTGTAGGTTCTTGATGGATCTACAAGGTCAAGCACACGACAGATGGAAACATGCAGAAATGAAAGGCTAGGTTCGTGGAAAAGGAGTATGCACATAAATAAGGGATATATTATGAGGAGACCTTCGCCCCAGTTTTCAGCTACACTTCTATCTAGTCAGTCATATCCCTAACAACACAGATGGGGTGGAAGATTCACCATATTGACGTCAAGAAAACGTTCTTGAATGGGTGATAAAGGAAAAGGTGTACATAGA